>JAODKC010000016.1:19637181-19654902 GCA_026777985.1 Mormyrops attenuatus | reverse complement strand
CCGGGCAACATAGCTCCTAGGATCACTGGAACACACAAACCCCTCCACCACGATAAGGTGACGGCTCCAGGAGGGGATTAAAAACACCCACCCCGACTCTTTTGGCTACCCCTCCGAGGAATGACACACAAAGTGGGCATTCCAGTTACCCTTGCAGACAGGAAGTGGTCTGAACCCTTAAACTGATGGGTGTTTGTTCAGATCCCCAAGTGAATGACTTCAGTAACTTTAAATATATCTCTAAATGTGGAAAACACAAGATTTCATACAGAAGCCTGTTGACAAGGTAATTGGCTGCATGTTTGGGATGTTGTGTTTAATGTTTTTTTTTTTTTTCCTTCCACCCCCAACCAGATTTTCCTCTATGATGGAAAGACAGGCGAGAAGACAGGAGCGCTGGGCGGTGCAAAAGCGCATGACGGTGGCGTCTATGCGGTAAGTGTACTGCGCGCTCTGCCGGGGCCGCTCCTGGCTGCCATGACGGTGAGGCAGTTTCTTTTTAGCCGCTGAGTGGTCACAAAACCCCTGACCAGCCAGGTGCCCTGACTTAGAACCGACAAGGAGACTGGAACACCAAAATCTTGTTGTATTTGGTTCGGAGTTTCGTTTCTAGATGGTCAGAGATGGACAGGAGGCCGGATTGGTGGGGAGTCGCTAAGCTATGTAGAAGGTTCTCCAGATGAGTGCTGGGTCACAGCCTGTGGGGGGGCGTGATGGAGGCCACGTGTCCTGTTTGGTCCATTCTGAAGGAGCCAAGCTCCTCGTTTATTCAGGATATTGACGTTTCATCCTCTAGTGGTGATGAATTCACTAATGGAGCAGAAATGGCCTGTGCGTTAGTTCGCAGTCAAGAGGGAACAGATGCACATGAGGCCTCCCCCTCTTTAAAAATAGTTTGTTTGGATAGGTCACTACCCTTGGTATGTGTTTATGTTGGTATGTACCACCTCTTTTCTGAACTAGGGGCGTTCCCACCATGATAAGTCAGCATGTTGGACTATTTCTGTACAGTAGATTAATGTAAATATCCAGTTGAGGCCTTCCTGTTCAAGTTACGGGTGCAGTGTCTACTTTGTGTGTGTACTCCTTATATGAACAGCAGTGATACTTCAGCCTCGCTGGGCCATGTCCTGTAATGGTTCAGTACATGCAGTCTTTTGCAATGATTCATCATGGATTAAAATTCTGTATTTCTCCATGGTGTGATGTCATTTGTATTCCTGTTGCCCCCCCTCCCTCTTGTAGATTACATCTATGAGGGTTATGCAGATGAGATAAAATGCAGTGGGTTGAATGATCAAAACTAGTGTGCCCTCTGCTGGTGGCTGCTATGACAAACGCTGTTTTGCTGACGTGCTGATCCGGACCTGTGTGCAGGGTTTACAGCCGGCTCGGCTACCACAGGCTCTATTTGTTGGCAGAACATCGTCTGAATGAATCCCTGTGAAAGCCCTCGCCATCCTTGGTGGGATGTCACAGGGGTGCCTAAACAGCTATGATGCTGTCCTGTGTTTGCTGTGTCATGCATTGCTCCACCCCCCCGGCAACCATTTGCCTAAGAGATCAGTTTCATTAACTGCCGTCTGTCAGGCATGTTTCAACATGGCTCCCTCCTACCCCCCAGGTGAGCTGGAGTGCTGACAGCACGCAGCTGATCTCCGCCTCCGGGGACAAGACGGTGAAGCTGTGGGATGTGGCGGCCAACATGGCCGTCACCACCTTCCACATTGGCGCCGACGTCCTGGACCAGCAGCTGGGCTGCCTGTGGCAGAAGGGCCACCTGCTCAGCATCTCGCTGTCTGGCTACATCAACTACCTGGACCGGAACAACCCCGACCGGCCGCTGCGCATCATCAAGGTGGGGGGTGGAGGGGCGTTTAGCATGTGTGTGCGTGGGTCAAATATACATTACTTTATACATACATGTGGAGACATTTGGTCCCCACAATGTAATTAAAAACTTTTTTATTTTAATGACCATTTTTTAATTCATTTTTTGGTGAGGGCTGGGTAAGGGGTTAAGGCTGTCATTGTTAGGATTAGGCTCATAGATATGACTACATCCATGTGTGTGTGTGTGTGTGCGCGCATGCTTCAGCCTGTGCTTTTGGGTTCATGGCAGTGTTCTGATTTAAAGTTTACTTTCAACTTTCATTTGGAATCCAGTTTCACTTTTTGTATTCTGTGTTTTATTAGTTTATTTTTAATATATAATTTTAAAAAAATTATATTCTATTTGGTTTTTATGTATTTTTGTTTGTTTACATTTTAGTAATTTTGTTTCCAAGGATGATGGCCTGAGAGTGGTAGAGCTGTTTGCGTGAGACCTTTAAAAAAACCTGTGTGAAAACAGTAAACATTACGTGCTGTGTTCATAAAACGGACAAAACCTTCCAGGTGTTGTTAACGGTAATTAATCAAATTGTTAATGGCTAAACAGTATTTAAAAATGTAACAAAGTAATATATTTTTTTAAACGATCATTTAAAATTCCGGAAGCAATATTTGTTTTAATTTAGTTCTTGATTTTTTTCATATCTATTTTATTTTGGTTTGAGGTTTCTGGGTTCACGGTTGTCTCTGGATTTTGGGGGAGTTCGTTTATCCCTGTGATTAAATGTGGGCTTTCGCCACCCATCTGTGGCTGAGGATTAGCCGTAAATCCAGCCTCGCTGACACCATGTTGAATTGTGATCTTGCAGGGACACAGTAAGTCCATCCAGTCGCTGACGGCTCACAGGAATGAGGGCCGGCCTTACATCTACTCCGGGAGCCATGACGGACACATCAATATCCTTTCTGGGGGGGCCGCAGCCTGACCCCTGCCCTGTGGGGGAGGCTTCCTGGTCGTTGCTGTTGCCAGTCTGACAGCTAGGTGGCGTGTCACCGCACCGGAGCACGGGCCGTCCCCTAGTTGCTTTCCTTAACCCTTCCCACATTACTGGGATGCTGAGACTGGGGATAATGACGGATTCTCTGGCAAAGGGCACGGCAACCTGGTAGCTAAGATGGCTGTGGACAAGGACGGACGGCTGGTCACGTGCAGCATGGACGACACTGTGCGTTTCACTGACCTGAGCAGGAAGGAGTACAGGTGAGCCAGGTAGCTCCTGTGGTGGTCTGCTGTGGTGGTCTCTTGCAGTCAGGAATATCCTGCTCTACTTGAGGGAGAATAGAATACAGCATGTTCACATTAAAGTTACACACTCGTGACATTTCCCTTTGCCGCTAATTGCTACAGATGCTTTGAACTTAGCTTCTCACTTTAACCCCTTACTTGCCTTAATCTCTCTACCTGCCTTGACCATCCTTTCCTGTCCTGCCTAAGCTGGGCTGCTTCATGCTGGGACCTGTGATTTATTGCCTTTTCCAGCTGGTGGGGGTTGGCTGGCATTGGCCAAACATCTATTTTCATCACTATTCAGAGAAAATAGTTAGCAGGTCCCTTGAATCTCTGTGCCTGTGAGTTTGTGGCTCATTTTGAGTGGTATATTGTACCATTCTTATGGAGCTTTTATTCTCTAGTGCTTCTGACCTGCTGAAGATGGACTTCCAGCCCAAATGCATCGCGGTGGGACCAGGGGGATATGCTTTAGCTGTTTGCATTGGGCAGGTAATGTCAGTTGTGAGTCCAGTGGCCTGTTTAAACTCGTAAAATGTTGGCAAATCATCTCTCTCGTGCCCGGACAGCTGGTTCTGATGAAAGACAAGAAGAAGTGCTTCACTCTGGAGAACCTGGGGTTTGAGCCTGAGTCGGCTGCCCTTCACCCTGGAGGCGGGACTGCAGCAGTGGGCGGAGCTGTAAGTGGACCAGTGAAGAGAGAGATGCTGTCTTTAACATAAAATCACTTGTTACACCTGTAACATTAGACATCTGATGTGCAGTCAGTGGGATTGTTGGCATCATTGCTGGATTACCCAGGCCTGAGTGTACACACTGCATATGTCTGGGTCTGTTCTTCACCGCTATGTCCCCTGTTGGCCTCTGATACGGAGTGTTTCTGTTGCATCCAGGATGGAAAGGTACATTTGTTCTCCATCCAAGGGAACACGCTGAAAGATGATGGGAAGACGATGGAGGCCAAGGGGCCAGTTACGGACATGGCATACTCCAATGACGGTGCCTTCCTGGCTGTGGCCGATGAGAAGAAGGTCATCACAGTTTTCAGTGTGGCCGACGGATACGCCGTAAGTTGATCGGCATCTTGTGCCTCAGTTGTGGCTGTTTGTTTTTCCTGTGAGACGTGTCAGGCTTGATTGCGGCCTCCACATCTTCCTTCCCAGGTGAAGAATGACTTCTATGGGCACCATGCCAAGGTGGTCTGCCTAGCCTGGTCCCCGGATAATGAGCACTTTGCCAGCGGGGGCATGGACATGTTGGTCTACCTGTGGGCCGTCAGTGACCCAGACAAACGGGTCAAGATCCCAGGTGAGTCTGCCACCTTGGAACCTCGCGATGCCATGGGGCAGTGTTGGCTGGCGGACGGCGCGGGGGTGTTAGCTGCCCCTGCTTTCCTTGGGATCAGACACCAGCATAAGCCGTCAGTCAGCTGTATGCCTGAATCCAGATGGCAGCCCAGCTCTGCGGAACTGTCTAATTTAAGACGTGGGATTGTGTGTCCCTAGCGTTCTTTAAGTAAGACCGGTAGCATGCAATGAAATATATATCTATGTATTAAATATGAATTGTATCCCCTCCATGACATTCTGGTATCACTCCAAGTTAAATCAACTGCGATTTAATGACTAAAAATTAAATTCTGATAGAGTGGGCAGAGCTGAATGGGCAGTGCCCAACTGGGCAGAGCTGGAGCCACTGTTAACACCAGTGTGGGGGTTCAATGCCCATCTGTCCAAAAATCCCCATAATACTCCCACAGTAGTCCTGATCGTGAGTACCCAGCCTCACAGACCCTCTGTCCCCCCCCACAGATGCCCACCGGCTCCACCACGTCAGCGGCCTGGCCTGGCTGGATGAGCACACCCTAGTGACGGCCTCCCACGATGCCAGCGTCAAGCAGTGGACTGTCAAATTCTAAACCAGCCCCGGGGCCGGAAGTACCGTCAGGGACTAGAACTGCTGTAGAAGTCGTGGCATTTTTATTTTAATTTAACCCCCCCACAATTTCGGCCCCTCGGCTCACCCTCACCGCCATCATCGCTATGCAGCTTGTGCCTAAAATGTCTTTTCCTTCACCTTAAAGGCTGTAGTGGGGTTACTCTTACATGAGAGCGAGATCAGAGTAAGCGGCACTTACCGTGTCATTCTGCTGGCTTCCCACTCCTGCTCAGTGCTTGACATTCCAGAGGCTGTGCCCCCCCACCGTGCTCCGGTGCGGGGCCGGGGTACGCCTCATCCCTCTGACTGCAGGTTGTTTCTCTGTCATCCACAGTGGTCACACTCAGACTGGGGTTTGGGGAAGGGATGGAGTGAAAAATGAAAATTAAAGTAAGGTTTATGATGGAAATACTGTGTACTTGGTGGCGCTTTGTATGGTCTTCAGAATCGCATAATGCTTTTGTATCTCACTCATTGTTTCTGCAGTGTTTTTATGGGTAAATGAATAATGATCCTGTAATCCCGGTTTTGAGATATATGGCCCATTTTTTCTTTAATAAATACATTTTTATGAGTCGTTAGTTACCGTTGTTATTGGGTTGGGAGTTATCGGGCAGCCCTGCAGAAGATGCATCCATCAAGCCACCAGCGTGTTCGGCCGGAGCCCGGCGCACGGATCCGCCTGTCTGCACACCATGGAACACCGGCTAATTTTACATTGGAAAAAATAAGAATCAGGCAGCACGGAATATAAACGTTTTATGCTTTTTTTTAAAAAAAATATATATATGTATGTGTATATATGTATGTATATACACATGCACAGCTTTTTTATTACATCAGGTATTGCCCATATGCTTCTGTAAATAGTTTTGTTCTTGGGTGTAGCAGAGTGGCGCAGCGGAAGCGTGCTGGGCCCATAACCCAGAGGTTGATGGATCGAAACCATCCTCTGCTAGGGTTTTCTTCAGATCTGTTAAGTTTAGTTTATGATATGTTGGATAAATCGATTGTTCCGTGATCAATTTAGCATTTATGCAAATAGATCTAAGCACCATGTCACTTGTACAAAACCCTGACAGATTTTACAATTGACAGAGCCGTAGACCGACTGGGTATTGATGTATCATCAATATATACGTATCTACAGGCAGCATATGGAAAAAGCCTAAAGAGCACGGAGAGGAGACTAACTTGCCGAAAAACAAGTTAAAATAGAAACACAACTGAGGATAATCTATATAGCTACGCATAAAATGAAGATCTATGGCCTTTAAGAACTGCTTCTCAAAATGTGATCATAAATTGATGCTGTTCATGACTAAAAAGCAAACGCTTATGACATCCGCGCTAAAGGTTTCAGGAGGTGGTCTCCTCCGCTGCAGAAGCGCCCAGAAGTCACGCGTATGTTACTACATTAAAGTAAAGATGTGTCACGTGCCACGCAATACGATAAACAGGCATATTAAAGGACTACACGTGGGACGGTGGGCTGGATTAAGTAAGGAGACAAACGGAGGTCCCACGGAGCTTCACCTATGCACCCGCTAATTTGAAACTGCTTTCAGATCAGATTTTTGGCAGTCATTTCATTCCGCGTTTCCCACATCTTTTATGTTTTTTGATTTGGTCCTTAGCCCCCTGTGGGGTTTGTTCCACCGCCTGCAAGCCGGATCCAGGTAAGCGAATGTTTATGATAACTTAATGATAGCAGGTGTACGGGTGACGGAATGGGACAAAAATGTTGGCCGGCTTGGGGCCCGAATGATTGAACCACGGAAAGTTTTGAAAAGTGCTTGTTATACACAGTTTGCTCTACAGAGGGAGTCAGGGCTCCGCTCCTTCGCTGTAAAGAGAGGCGTTTCTCCCTTAGTCCTTTAACAAGGTAGCGGAGAGGTACAGCGTGATCGTCCATGCATGTCCCTGCAATCACTCATCTGTACATGGATTCATTACTTTGTTTTACTACTTAGTGTTATGAATTTAATTTAGATTTAATTGCGCCCCCATCCATCGCGTTCTCCTGCCGAGAACCGGCTGTTTTACTTGAAGCTGAGCTCCAGAGACTCCCCTGAGTCACATTTGTGATCAGCGTCCATACTTTAGGGATCTCTGGAGCATTTTCTAAATTGAGTTTCACGAAATATGGCCATGTGACGGCGGAAATCGCATTAAATTGAGCCTGGCAGGCTCTCGGAGGCACATGGTTGCCGCCGGCCGTCGGGAAGGCTGTTGGGGGGAGTATCCGGAAACTTCTGTGAATGCATTTTAAAAAGTAACGTGAGTCCCGTGCCTTTCGCTTTCTTTCCCACGTTTTCGCCCGGACTCTTTGCTTTTGCGTTATATCTTAGTTGCGTTTGTATTCCGTTGCCAATGCCGTCCACGTTATACTGCACCGACGATGGGGATAAACTTTGTATTTAATTTTGATTGAGTCCTTTAGATTTTTCTTTTAATCCAACACTTGTTGGAAGTGTTTGTAATGTAAGCAAATGCAACTTTATGCCTTTAAAGGACACTGTAATATAGCCAGTAAGTGTTACTTTATTATTAATTCGTCAAGGGGAAAAAACTGACGAGTTTTCTGGAACAGACACTACATCGGTAGTGATTTTTAGTAAAATGAGTCGAGTTGCTACAGGTCAGGGCCCAAGAATAATTATTGTAAATAATTTGAGTTATTTTAATGCAATTTTATTCAAGACCCGTTAATTCAGACCTGAACTGAATCACTGTTTTTCAAAGTTGGTTCCCTGAACCAAGATTATATAAGTCAGTCTTGCATGTCACAGTGCATATTTACCTTTTCAGTTATTAGAAATGAGGATTTACAGAATAATACTGAGCAGCCTATGTGATATGAATGGTGAGAATAAATTAGCGACTTGTCTCTATGGAGCCATAATGAGGAGCAGGGCAATCTGAGGACCCTCTCCAGGACTTATAATTACACAGGCTGCTGTAGCTGCTGCTCTTCATTCTGCCATGGCACTGCATTAATGCCTAGGCACTGCATTAATGAAGCTCTTAATGAGGCGGTTCACTGGGTGAGTGCAGGCAAGGCAAAAGTTTGTATAGGAGACCAAGATATGAGCCTCCGTGGCTGAAAGATCTTCAGCTCTGCGGGGCTGACTGTGGGGCTGGTGGCTCTCCTTGTTATGCTGCATAATGGTGCTGCATATGCAGTCCCCTGATGCTTTGCACGAAGATAAATTAAAACAGTTAAATCAGCCTCAGTAGTATTCCATGATTACGGCTTATTTAGAAAACTTTGGGAACCCCCAAGCTGAACTCTTGCGGTGACTTGACCTTGTGCCGTGTTTGCCCACGGCGTAATGACAAAGGTTGATACATGTCACCAAAATGGGGGTGTGTATATAGTAAGGCTGTAACGGTACACAACGGATATGTGTACCGTTTACGGCCTTACTACATTATCTTCGGTTCACTACGCCCAATGAAATGAAATAAATACATTCATTGGCTTTCTCCCAATTCTGGGGCTGCAACCTTTGAAGGTCAAAAAGAAAGCATAGATAAATGGGACGATCTGGCCTATGGATGATTTCCTATTTGCGTCACCAGCTGTTCCCTCCCATACCCATGCATCACGAAGCACTGATCCTGTCACCTTGCTGGGACACACCCAATTTACCTTCACAGAATGAGTCTTCTTGGGATATATTGGAATGCAAAGGATCTATAGGGCCTATCTTTCACGAAACAGGAAAAAGACTAATTCCCAGGCCTCATTTGAAGGAGCCTTCAAAGTGGGGCAGCCTTGTGGTGCTGCTGTGATGCATTTGGCCTTCGAATGCAGCCTTTGCAGGATGCAGCCCCTGAATTTGATCAGCAGTCAGCTATTGACACAAGCAGAACTTAAATTCACAAGTAGATGTTCAGCATGGAAAACATTATGATAATTGTGGGTGTGAGTTGGTCATGGCTAATGCTGGCAACATTTAGTCATAATTGGTGGGTTTGGGACATTTTGATATCCCAATAAAATACACCAACACCAGAGAGTGAGTAGCTGATAAGGCCAAGACTGTCTGTCTGCTCTGCTAGACTGAACTCTAAGTGGCTGGAAACACATCCAATATACTGACTCTTTCGAGATGATCATGTGAGTGTGTCTACAACCAGACCAAGTCAAAAACAACCTCTGCAAGTTAGTCTCCTTATGGCATGAGGCACTCGTGCCAGGAAATTTAGACCAGGCTAGTTACAGCTATAGGGGTGTTTATCGTTACAGATATGTGACCATACTTGGTAGCAGAGAACATGGAACATGAATGAACATGAATTCATTATGATTATTTGTGATGTTATTTTCTAGAAATTGGCAGTAGATCTTGTAGTTAACTTTCACATCAACAGTAAGTGGTGAAGGACCAATAAGTCCATGCCTGATAACTGTATCCCACAGCATCTCTCCTCTACCTGCTTGCTGGTGCTTGAAGGTGTCCATCCCCTGCCCTGTCCATCTGCTCCTTCAGGAGTCACTCTAATCTCATCTGTCGGCAGAAACTTTGTAAAATCAGTCTCACGACGTGTCTGTGCCCATTCTTGATGTTTTAGCTTGTGTGCTTTACAGAGTTGAGGTTGTGTTTCAGCTTTTGTGATCTTAGCAATGTCACACAGCACACTGCACCTAGTACTTCCGGAGATTATGTTCAGATTGCAGTTTACTGTTAACTTTACTGTTGTTGTTTTCCACTCTAAGATCATTTTTTGCCCTGTTGTCATAGTAATAATAATTTGCTTAACAAATCTGCACATATAGTATCTACGCTTTCCTGTTTTACTTAGGAAAAAACGCAGACCAAATTTTGAGCGTGCTCTATTTTTAAACAATCCATTCTTATTTGGAGATTAATCTGACTGAAATTGTTGGCTAGAAGTGAAGATAAAGCAAAATCCACATTTGCCTAGTAATTCCTAGAATTTCAGGTCCTTGCAGGTTACTACATGTCAGTGAAATAGGTGTGTGTATGTACATTGTGTCCATCCAGTAGCCGAAATGACGCATTCTGGGGCGTAACACTGCAGTGTGACATGGCCATGTGGTCAGCTGAACATCCTTATAAGCAACAAAGGGAGAAGTGAGGGAGGGAAACGACACTCCACCATAACTCAGGTTGGGGTACATTTAATCCCGAATCTCCCCCAATATCAATGAGGAAATGGACCACCTTTCTACAGCAAGTGAAAGCTATTGCCATGGCTACCGCTACACGTCACATGACAAGTCTTAGCCTTAGTTTTACAGGAATGTGTGAAATATGCAGCTGTATGGAGGAGTTACAATGGAGAGTTATTTCGCACAGTAATGCGTAACTCACTGTGAATGGCACCAGCCGCTGAAGGGATGTTAGTCTTATCCTTTTTCAAGTGTAGCTCATATGAATCTAAGTGAAATTACTTCCCAAAAATCAAACTTTTTATTAAAGAACAGTGTTTCTATATGTCATCCATCATGGCTGTTGTATTAAGTTGTATTAAATATGTGTACAATTTCCAAGCAATATTGAAAATGGCCACAAGGAGGCAACAGTGTATGTGTGTGACATCACAAGAGAACTTCTTTTGATTTCCAGTTTTAAAACATGGATTCCTACTTATAACTCATATTCTTCAATGGAGAAAATCTATATTTTTTTTTTGTGTGGATCTCCCCCCCCCAATTCTCCCCCCCCTAATGGTTCTTGTAAAATCTGCGTTGGGAAGCAACGCTGTAGGCGCCGGCTGAACTTCGACACTGGAGATGAACAATAATAAACGTGCTATGCCGAAGGTTGCTGATTAGTGACTGTGGAGGGCAGGCGGTTGATAGGGACATTGATTCTTCAGGCCGATTCTTGACGCCCCGCCATCGTGCACAGTGTACTAACAGCACCTGCAACACGTCGTTTAGGTGGTTAATTAATGACTGTGGAGGGCAGGCGTTTGATAAGGGCATTGATTCTTCAGGCCAATTGCTGATGCTCCGCCATCATACTAACAGCACCTGTGACACGTTGTTTAGGTGGCTGCCCGCGCCACCTCTCTCTCCTGCCCCTTTTCATTCCCTCCCTCCCTATTGTCTGCCTTAGAAGGGTGTTGCTGAGATGTATTAAATCTCCGGTTTACAATGGAGACCAAGCTTACCACGCAGTCGCTTAGGGAATTGTACAGAGATGGCAGACTAACGAAGTCGACCGCAACAGGCTTGTGCGGGTACTGCCCTGACTCCCAATTATTCTTATATATTTCGTCCTGCATACTCACAATAAGATATGAAAGCAGGTGACTGTTTTCATGGAGCAGTGCTCCTGTTAGTCATGCAGATAAGTGTCTGACAAGCAGGGGGCGTAATGGTTAAGAATGTGTACTTGCAACAAAAACCTGCTGAGTCTGGGTTCTGTGGTTGTACCCTTATATCAGCAGATATGCAGCGTCAGACCGCTAGAGGGTGAAAGCAGGAGTTGTTTAATTAGCTGGTAATGAGTGAGGAACAGAGAAGCTTTTGCACAAATGACCACTGCTGGTTTTAATGAAACCACATGTGCTCTGTAAGTCAGCTTGAGTACAGGAGCGTGTCGGTGACTAATGGCCATGAGATTGGCATTCCCACTGGCTTCAATCTGCCTGAGCACTCAAACGCTCTTTTATTTCCCAGGTTAAAGGCAAAAATCACAACTTCAAGGTTCTGAACAACTTAACATGCCAAACAGCATGCGATTCACCCTATGTGGGGAGCTGGAGCCGATCCCAGGCAGAATAATTCACCTGGCTTGGGTACAACCTGACAATGACGGCAGACCACTGCAGGACACATCCACAATGGGCAAGCTATTGCCAGCAATTCACCCAACTGCATGTTTTATCATTTTTGGAGTGGGATTCAAACCCCCTCCCAGGAGGTGTGAGGCAAGAGTACCACCCATTGCTTAGGAATTATACTACACATTTTTGTTATACAGAGATTGCAGTGGACTTACTGATGTATGATGATGTGATATAAGAAAATGTCGGAGCAGCAGAGAAAGGCGTCCGCTGTTAACAGAGAGGGAAAGGATTGCACAGGCGGTCCCAGTGGCAGGTCGAAGGCACGCCCCCTGATCTTGTGCTCCCAGCGTAGACATGTGACATGGGGAGGGCCCATGTTAATCATTGGCGAGGCTTGGGGGCAGCAGTGCAGGCTGGGTGGCCATGGGCCTGGCACACGGCGTGCAGGCAGGAGCCCCGGAAGGATCCGCCACAGGGTGAGTGCTGGAGATTAACCGTGGTACAGGTGGCTCACGGCCGCGCCCCGCCGCTCCGGCCAGGCTGAGCGTGCAGCCTGAGATTTATTACCTGACATCGCCGGGCTTCAGGAGCACAGGTTCTTCTTTGAAGCGCCAGAGGCTCGGCTGAGGCACCACCGTACACACCTCCACGCCTAACCTGCGGGGGGCGCCAGGTGGTGTTTGAAGCTTTGACTGGTGCTGGTATGATCCCGCTCCCCTGGGGGAAAGCGGCAGGTGCATCTCCAAGCCAGGCACCTGACCCAGATAGCTTCAGAGAGGCGTGCATTGCGAGCCACCAGAAAACAGTCTCTCGGGCAACCGTGTAATGCAGGCAGGTGGAGGGCTCTGTGAGGGTCACCATAAAGCCGGCACACTCCGTGCCATGGTGGTGCTGCTCCCGCAGCTGGATCTGCTTGTCCTTTCCCAGGTTTCCCAGTTTATGCTCAGTATGTGCTGTTAACCAATGGCGTTGTGCATAAAGTTCACATGACCTCCTGAACTGATCAGTCCTGTTTAGTCTCTGTCTCCCTTTTGCCATTGCAAACATGGTGTTTCTGTATTCATTTAGAGAAAATATATATTTTTTGTAATTTTAGCTCATTTCCGGTTTTATTTTTCAATTGCTGTCAGGGATATAATTGTTTACAGATGGAGGTAAGTATTTGGGGTTGGCAGAGTACATTTGCTTGCTCTTGCAGCAGAGGTGACTGGGCCTCCAGGCTAGAGTTTGACCTCAAATGTCTATTTATGCTGGATCACCCCAACCCCAAGTAAACATTACAAAAAGGCACACAACACCACCCCCTGCAGGTGTGCCCAGGTCGCTTGCCTGCCACAAAATCCATTAGATATCCTCCCTCACTGCCTGCGAGGCCCAATTCAAAACTTACTCTCCTCGCGTCCTGTAATTTCAGGCGCAGAAGCTGCATAATTAACATGATTTAACATGTAATGAAAATCAGCCGCAGTGAAAACATTGGAAATCGCCTGCAGTGCCGGCGGGGATGGGGGTCCGTGCCTGGGCGTCTGGCACGCGTCCCAGATCGACGTGTCTGGCTCTCTGCCAGGGTGTACTGAACGGCCTTGGGTTTTGGAGGCTCCCGCTGTTCGTATTTAGCTCTGCCTGCCTTTCACCTTCGGTGTTACCCAGTGGATTTGGACTCTGCTGCGTAGAGGAGAGAATGCAGTACTGTGTCACCTCAGACAGACCTGCCGTGGCCCGGTCCGCTGGTGGCTGTGAAGGCTGTCAGTTCCAAGCCTGCTTCATAAGCCTTGCACGGCAGGGAATCCAGGCCACCCTGCTCCCCAACCTGATGGCTGCAGGGGGGTCAGAGAGTTTTGGTGGGGTAGTGCCACGGCACAGCCTGTCTGTCCCGCACGATGGCATTGCATGAAATGCAAACATTAAATGTGTTCAAGATACAGAAGGCCCAGCAGCCATTGTGTCCTTAAGCTGGCTTCACCGTTAAATCCGTGTTGCATCAGTACTCAAATGAGAGGAACATTTTAATCCGCATGCAAGATGCTTTGGGTACAAATGGCTGCTGCAGGCAGACTGCCGGTTAACCATGAGCGAGTTTCAGACGTCTGAAGGTCCTGAAGTGTCCTCCTGCTGGCGGGCTTGAGCAGTATGGATCTGCGATGGAGGCGGGGAGGTGGCTGAGTTCCGGCAGCTCGTTGGCTTGCAGAGGGTGTCACTGTGGTGACGTCACTCCCCGCCGGCCGGGGTGTTGCTGCCAGTTGGGGTGATGCTCTCATACAGTTCCTAATCACATCTGACACCAAAAACAAAGGCATTTAAAACCTCCTCTTATTGATTGCAGAGCTGTCCCCAGCAGGCCTGGGTTCTAGTGGCTCTGTAGCTTATAGCCACAGATTTAAAGGACAGTAGCTGTGACCTAAGTTACTTTGTTTCTCATCTTTTTCTGTGACCGGATGCTTCCTGGGAACAACTTAATGAGATTTATAGATTCACTAATGTAACAGCGAAGTTTTCAGCTGGGCTGCCACTGCAGAATCCACATGTTGCTTTAGGTTGGCTATAGAGGGTATCTCAGTGGGCAGCACTGTAGCCTCACACCTCTGCGGTTGTGGGTTTGAATCGTGCCCCCACCCAGGGTGTGTGGAAATTGTATGTTGCCTCATTTCACATGAATTTCCTCCCCCAGTACAAAACCATGCGATTAAATACACTGTGATTAAATAAGAATGATAGAAATATAGATGGGGAACATCTCAGTCTCACCATATACTGTGATTTAATAAGAATGATAGAAATATAGATGGGGAACAGCTCAGTGTCACCATATACTGTGATTAAATAAGAATGATAGAAATATACATAAGAGAACATCTCAGTCTCACCATATACTGTGATTAAATAAGAATGATAGAAATATAGATGGGGAACAGCTCAGTCACCAGCAGGCTGTTGTGGGGCCTAAGCGACTCATCCTGGGGGAATGGCCCTTTGGCGTCTGCAGTGTCCTGGGACACAAGGGAAAAAGCTTCTCTGACAGTGTGGTACTGTGTGTAGAAATCTGGAGGTAAAGAGAGGACGACTTTCAGTGCATCATTTGCTTATTGGTGCAGGCTCTGAAGGCTGTAATGCCACATGAGTCAGATGATGAGAATGAATGCCAATTTTCACTTTCTAATAAACACACTCCTTGACCTGCTGCTTTTGGACTGATGGGATTATACTGATAATTAATCCTGTTCTTTGAGTTGTTGGAGGTCTAAAAAAAAATAAAAAACAGTCTGGACCCTGAGACCCACGAGGGCTGAACTTCAAAATGAGGTATTGGCTATGTACTTTCAGACCTACAAGGTGTGTGTCTGCTAAACACAGAACAGAGAGACTTAAAACATCTCACAGTCAACTTACAGCCAACGCAAGATCCTACGTAAGTAAAATAATTGTTTCAGTGGGACCACTGCTCAGAAAAATGGGCTTTTTTATGTCTTGATATCCTGTTTGTTTTGTGATGGAATCTCATTCCAGAAGATAGATGCTGTGGGCAGGATGAGGGGGATAGGAATGATCCCAATTTGTTTATTGGTCCTGGGGGCGTAAAGGTCTCTAGCGAGGGCAGGTCACAGCCGGCAATCTTCTGAGCTGCACTGACAATGCGTTTGAGACTGGTCTTCTCCCGTGTTGTGATGGACTTGACTGTCACTGCTGACGTGAGGATGGACTCAGTGATGGCTGTGTAGAGCTGCGATTTCTTCAGCTGCTGTAGGAAGTACATCCTCTGTGCTTCCTTGATGATGTCAGTTTTGTTCCCCCATACTGGCACTGAGGAAAAAGAAAAACATAGGACTAATGAATGATGACTTAATCAATGACTGATCAATGGATTTTGTGAAAGAACACAATGCACGTCTACTTTCCATCTCAACCGTGTCATGGTCCACTGCTAACAGCGTTCCTCATCTATGGACAAAAAAAAAAAAAAAAAAACAGAACTTGTAATGAAAACTGCTCATTTTCTCAATTGCTCAGAAAAGTCACTCGTGATTCAGCCTACCAGAAGCAGGCAATTCCATAAACTACCACACAGTGGCAGGCTACTTATGTACGTCAATGCACTGCGTCTGTGTGGTGGCCTTTAGTATTGACTGAAGTACAGAATTCCAGTAGTGAATTCAATTGCCTTGCTGGTATTGGAAGTACTGAAAACTCCACTGCAAAACATCAATAAACATTTAACATTTAACTTTTTCTGCCTTTCTGTGACCTTCTTTGATAGTCTATAAATCTTCAATCAGCTTTTCTTGCATTTTATGTTGTTCTAAACCAGGATTGCTAAATCTCAAGCATCTGGTGTGATACACTTTCAGACCCTCATGCAAGAAATCTAACGACAAGTCTATATTATCCAATTAAAAACCTAACATTAAATACATCAAAAGCATTGGGGTAGTTTGCCAGCCGCAGACTATTTGCAATGTAATAAAATTGTTACATACATGTAAGCATGTGTGCAGACTTGTCTCGAACTGAATATCTCATGCCAGCCAACTGACCAAAATTGGCTACCCTTTTCTAAACTTGTAGGAAAATGGTAAAGCAATTTTTTTTAGGTGTTAATTTTTAATGACGGTTTTATAGCGGGGGTGCTAAGTCTGTTATGGTAAATGTTATGTTTGACAATGTTCCAAAAAAATTCATGTTCTGTTACAATTTTTGATCCGCTTGTGCTGAGTAAACGCTCAGATGTGCTACAATGTGAATTTTTCTTTGTTATTTTCCCCCAGTTCTCTGACACTCAAAAATGGATCAATTTCAGCAAAGCCAGCATACTGGAAATCACACGGCCGACATTCCGAAGCCCACAGAAAAGGTGAGATGCACCATCGCTGCATCCAGACCTGGTGTCACTGAGGAAATGTGTCCCCTGCCGTCAGCCCCGAAGGTGCCGTGGCACCTTTTTCATTTTCGATGAGACCCATCACTGTAGTGCACTCCGCCAGGGACTGTCTTGTCTCCCGAATGAATGATGAGGTGCTCACTGCGATCAGCCCCTTCGCTAAGCTGGGAGATTGCTATCATGGTCACCATGCGGTAGCCCCTTCTGAGTGGGCAATTATATGTCATTGGAAATGGACAGGTTGCTGCTGGTTTGCCATGGACTGGGGGCATTGCACTCCGTATGAATTATGCTGTGATGGGGAGGAACTCTGGACTGATGCTGGGAGTGTGTTTTCAGAACTCTGCTCTGTGTAGTTCACAGTCTAGTGCAGTGTTTCTGGGAGCAGAAACATGGACTGTCTGGCAGGGATGTTTAATTTTTGCTTAAAATTCCTTTAGAATTTCCTTTAAACAGATTCAAAACAAGGAAAAGGTGATCAATTGAATGGACCGTAAACTGAAATCTAATTTTAATAAATGAATCATGCAAAAATAGATGTTTTTTCAGAGGGTATAACACTAGAAAATGCCGCCAGTATGGTCTTTTGTTGGGTTTTTTTCTCAGACAGCCTTGCTGCTCTTCCCAGAGAGCAGGGTTTGTCCCATTTTTAAGCAGTAATTTGTCCCAATGTTCTTCAAATTGAAAGGGAAACTCTAATTGCTTGTGTCTGTAACTGTAAGCGCCTGCATTCTGTGTGTTCTGTTGGACGGCAGTGCCGCAAGTGGTAAAATAGGTTCCCAGTGTTTCTGGTTTAGTTTTGGCTGAGTTCACAGCACGTGTTGAGTGCAGGACTTTATTAAACTGCAAAATGTACCGACACACCACTGACATCTTCTTGCTTGTTTTCCCCGTTTTATCTCCTTACTAAAATGATGTGGCTGCTGAGCCGTTGCGTTTCTCATAAGAAATTTACAAACGAGAGGAGGCCATTCGGCCCATCAAGCTCGTTTGGGGAGAACCTAACTAATAGCTCAGA
>JAODKC010000016.1:19623049-19637081 GCA_026777985.1 Mormyrops attenuatus | reverse complement strand
TAAGGCAGTTCTGAAGGCGAAAGGGGGTCAAACACCATATTAGTATGGTGTTCCTAATAATCCTTTAGGTGAGTGTAGGTAGTTTATCTAAATGTCTCATTTTCTTATCGTTTACTTTTTGTTTGATGATAAGTTGATATAATTTGGCTTGTATCACCCAGTTCTATCCCCTTGGCAAATTTCACTGATGGGCTTCATGTCAGGTTCGTGGCCTGCTACTGGACAACGGACCAGTGGTTGAGAAATACACTAATATGCAATAAAATAGCTAAAGAATGTGCAGATTTTTTTTTGTGAAAGCTGATATTGAAATAAAGCTCTTCACCCTGCAGTAGCCAGGCCATCCAATGAAGGCCATCTGTTTTAAAACTGCGTCCAGCCACTTGGAAGGGATTATTTACACTGCTGTGATTTACATTTTACATTACATTTACAGCATTTAGCGGACGCTCTTATCCAGAGCAACATTTTTCTGAATTCAGGGACAGTCCCCCTGGAGCAAGGTGGGGTTAAGGGTCTTGCTCAGGGACCCAGGGATGGTAGTGCTAGAAGTGGGACTCGAACCTGCAATTTCTTGGTCCAGAGGCAAACGTTCTAAGCACTAGACCACCAACACCGGCATGAACTTACATGCTGTGGTCAGTTAAATGGAGGACACATTGACTGCTGAAATGCAGGCGCAACATGATGCTGTAAGAACATAAGAAGTTTGTAAGAAATTTACAAACGACAGGAGGCCGTTCAGCCCAACAAGCACGTTTGGGGAGAGCTTAACTAATAGCTCAGAGTTGTTAAAATGTTATCTAGCTCAGATTTAAAGGGTTCCTTTAGCTCCCACTAGTGGTTGTGATATTTTTAACCCGCCAACCGTTCTCCATCCAGCCTTTATTGTGGCAGTTTCACTGACGATCCACGCCTCATTGTGTCTCCATAAGCTGTTTCTCCTTCTGGAGAGTAAAGTCTCCATCTGAAATCATTGCCTTTGATGATTTTTCTGACACGTTTCAGAAATTTTCCTCAAAACGTCATGAGTCTGCGTGAGAGTGTTCCTGTCATTCAGACCAGTTAAAAACAGTATTTCCACCAGTGGAGCATCCTATTTCATCGATTTGCTATGGCTGGTGACCAGTGGGTTCTGTGTCCCAGTGCAAGAACCTGGATTGCTGTTATACCCTTGAATGAAATATGTGAGCTGAAACACCTTGGTAAATATCTGAAAATGCTAACTGCAGGGTGTGAAAATTGTTTGGTCTTTGTATCAGCCAAGAACAGTCACTCACAGTGTGACTAAAAAAAGGAATGTTCTGCCATCTTAAGGATGAGGCAGATTCACAATACAAGGTAGAAGTGACAGGATCCTCTAGCTCTCCCTGAGGTACGCAAATTTTTTTTGCATCGCACTCATTGTGAAATGGAACAGATTAATTAACAAACTCGTTAGGAGAGATGCCAGTTTGTTAGGTACCAGCACTACTAAATCGATTATAACATCATTTTTTCTTAGCAGAAATCATTTTCCTTCTTTACCTGAATCAATCCTGTCATTACCTGCTCTGCTGTTGCTGACCTGTTACAGAGGCAGGCAGTTGCTGTGCTGTCCCTGTGTCTCCGCCCTCTCCTTCAATGGCCCGCCCTCAACCCCACCATCCCTGTCCACTCAGGCCCTCCCTTTACGAGTCTCTGCCTCCTCATTTCTCCACCTTTTCCTTCCATGTAATCTCCAGATGCAGAGATTATTACCTTTCAATTTATTAAAAGAGACAGATGTATCATGCTCTGCGAACCGAAACAGAATCAAGAGAGAATAGTAAAATTTGTAGATGCTGCCAGAGATGTTTTGTCCCTTTTGATGTGGATCTCTCTTAAAATGAGCTCACAGGCACACACACACACACACACACACACACACATACTCGCAGGTGAACACGCACACACTGATTCGCTCAGTTTTCCATGAGCTGTAACGAGAAGCTTAATCAAGGACTTGCAGCCGTAACCTCTGTAGAGAAAGGCTGAACTTCTAGGTCACTCCGAGGACGAGCTCGAGACCTGTCACAGTCGTACCTGTAACAGCGTGATCTTTTTCTGACATCTGAGTGAGTCAGTCTGGCGGTTTAAGGGAGATGTGTCATGCTGGAGGGACCTGACCTCACAGTCACCTGACTGCTGTCACTCTCGACACCTACGTCACGCTGCCGGGCGCCTCACCTCACAGTCAACTGACCGCTGTCACTCCCGACACCTACGTCACGCTGCCGGGTGCCTCACCTCACAGTCACCTGACCGCTGTCACCCCCGACATCTACGTCACGCTGCCGGGCGCCTCACCTCACAGTCACCTGACCGCTGTCACTCCCGACACCTACGTCACGCTCCTGGGCGCCTCACCTCGCAGTCACCTGACCGCTGTCACTCCCGACACCTACGTCACGCTGCTGGGCGCCTGACCTCACAGTCATGTCGATGTCACTCCCACCACTGTTTCCAAATGGTGCATCTCCTTCAATGATGTCATCCAGCACACTGCCCCGGTGTAACCTGCTGGAGAGGGGAGGCAGTAGTTAAGCTCTGGAACATGTGGGGCACCTTCCACTGAATACCAGAAAGGATTTTGGTCACTGCCGTCAACCTAAAAGCGCTGTGCCTGGCAGCCAACACAGCTTCCTTAGTTACTCTGCCCCTGCTGGCAAAAGCAGGCTTTCTCTGTTGAACAGGAATCATCTCTTTATTTCTGTCCTTAAGCTCATCCTTTGTAATCCAGGGCAGTGACTGTGTTTTAAATATAAAGGTCTTGCTGAATGCTGTGTGAAGTGACCCCCACCCCCGATTTCTTTCCCCCAGCGCCTCACAGTCTGCCTGGTGTCCGCTGCCCTTTTCGGCTGCCTTGGCTCCTCCTTCCTCTATGGCTACAGCCTTTCCGTGGTCAATGCTCCTGCTCAGGTGAGTACCACCAACAGCCAGCAGGTGGGGTAGCAGGCAGTTGCTGATATGGCCCCCGCCCAAGGCGGAGTGAAATTGGCAGGTAAGTTTGTGCCCCCTCAGAAGTTCAGAAGTTGCTGCCGTAAACGAATGTTTCTCAAAACAGTCCTCGGGGACCCCTGGAATCCATGTTTGGACTGGCAGGGGGCTGGGAGGGGCCTCCGAGGACCGGGTTGAGGAACACTGCTCCAAGTGGCCAGCTATGTCACCTATATGATGGACTGACTCTAGTAGCAGCAGCAACAGATGGGCCCCTGCTAGTGTGTCTTCATTGTTAGCTTTCTGTACCGTTTAAATATGTCCGCTTCTTCATCACCTCCTTTTTTAGTCACTAAACTCACTGCAGACTGGCACGATTCTCTCTAAGATCCCCTTCAGGCTGGTAAAATTACGGCTGTGCACATAAGCAGCGCGACATGTGATGTGTAGCATAGTATCGCCAGTTCCTGTTAACAGGTGCTGGGGGCTGAAACATGTCCTTAAAATAGCTATTGGATCAAACATACGTGGAGAAGGAGGGAGCATGTCAACATGTCAGCCAAGACCCAGGCCTCACGTGGGCTTTCCATGGGGGGGGGGGGGCATTTCCCAGGTTGAAGAAAGACTGGGGCAGAGTGGGAGTGGGGCAGGCACTTGTTACAAAATAAAGGCCTAAAGCATGGCGGCTTGTCATGGTTACGGGTCTCAAGTGTTAAAACACCATGACCTACTCCCCCTTTCAGACTGAAGCCTGACACCTCGTTGGGATGCATAATCACATACGTCAGGCGTATAATGACGTGAGCAGGAAGGAGGAGGTGCTGTGGCGTAGCTGAGATGAGCTCAGGGATGCTGGATGCCAGGTGCGTGATTGGTTTTCAGAGAGGTGCCGTGGTCCAGGCTACCATCACCATCCAATGGACATGCAGTTGTTGTAGCTCTTTCTTCTGGAGTCCTGAAGCAAAGACCATATTTAATTTTAGCTTGGCAGTTCAGCTCTGCACACAACTTCTCTTCTCCACTCAAGCAGGACACACACACACATTGACAAGTGCTAAGGCAGTGAACACAGATTAACAATTTCTCGGGATAATTATAGGGGCTTTTGGGATGTATCAGACAGCTGCACAACCTTGAGATACTTCTGTCTAAACTTTGCAGAATGTTCTTGAGCTAGTTTTACAGCTAATTAATTCTTCTTATCACTGTCAAGGTCTGAATGGTTAGTAAAACAAGGACAGGTTTCAGTTCCCTGCATCAATAGGATTTAGCTCACAGCTGAATACATTTTAGCAAGTCCTAGTGTGTTTGCAAGCAAAAACAACTCTAACTGAAAACAAAATATGGCTCGGATAGCCTTGGCTTGCAGCAGTACAATTACATCATACAGTCTTTGCATTTAGCGGGGTTAGTTAGCATTCTGCTTTCCTTCCATACAACTCGTCCCCTAACTCTGCTGCTGCCTGCAAAGTCACATGATAAGCAAGTATCTATTTTGCATATAAATAAATAATGTTGACAGAGCACAGCTGCTGTGATGTAACGTTGTCGCTAATTTCTCCGCGCATCTTGACCGGTGTGTTAGTCACAGGGAGGCAGCTTGGCCTCTTTTGCGGTGAGACATTGTGAGAAGTCTAGGTAGTGGTGGATGGGCCCCTTCGCCATTTTTAAGGTGATGAACGCGTGTGGCACACAATAGTTACTTTAGCACTGATGAGTAGGGAGACTGCAGAGTAACAGAGGTTCCCACTGACTCGAGGGTGTTTTTGAGCTCTGAATGGGGAAAAGGCCATTGGAGCTGGCCACGCCACCCTACCCAAGACACAGACTTGCATGGGGCGGCTGTGACAACCTGGGGCAGGTCAGAGGTCACATTAAGTGCCCTGGGCCTTTCTGCCTGTATTGGCATGGAGAAAACGCATGTCGGAACCACAGCCAAAGCTTACTGTAATCTGCGACGTGAAATGTGGGACTGCGATTAATGTAATGTATACAAAATGTTTTGTTATCTTTGACTAATTAAATTCTGTGTATAATGTTATTTTGCTAATTATTTTATTAGCATCAATCAATAGATCTTGGTTTATGTATTGGTATATTTATTTGAGCTATATTTATACAGTAAGGCTGATGGATTGGTTTTGCATTTAACTAGACCAGAGTTTACATAGCTACTGCTACAAATAAAATAATCTGGGGAGCTGAGTGTTTGATAGAAGGTTATATCAACTGTGGTTGCTGGTGGTAAAAAGTGTCAACTGGGAGGGTGGGGGTGTGTCGACAATAAGACAGGCGCACCTGGCTCTTCACCACGGTACTGCAGACATAGTTTCTCTCATACACAGACGTAGGTTTGTAATCCGAGCTGTGATGTGTTTTTTTCATAATGGCAACGAAAGCTCTTGGTGATTTAAAGGGATAGTTCACCGCAAAACTGGGGAAAAAAAGAGATGTTTTAGAGGGTTGTTAGTGCTGTCTATCCATTTAGGTTGTTTTGCTGGGAGTTGCCTAGTTTCAGAAATATCGGCCGTAGAAATGTTGGACGTCTTTCGAATATAATGGGGAGTGATTAAAGTGCCAGAAAGATACATTTGAAAAATCAACAGCAAAGTCTTTTACCAGAAAGCATGACCCGGTTACTCAATATAATTCACAGACTTTGTAGTGAGCAGTTTAGTATAGGAACTGTATTCTTCTACCGAATTCCACACACCAATCAGATCACTGCGCTGAATATATAAGCATGAGCACTCTGGCGATATGATGATGATGATGATTATTATTATTAAATAATAATAATAATAATATGTACTGTATTATTATTTTTCCAACTTGAGCAAGGTACCGCCCCCAAGACCTGCTCTCCAGGCGCTGAATTAGCTGCCTCCTGCTATGTCACATTGTCACATATGGGTTAAATGCAGGGGACACATTTCATTGTTGTGTGCTGTGGTGTGTCAATAATGACCAGTGATCACTAAATTCTAAAAATTCAAACTAAGCTTTCAGGAAACAAACCCTTGTTTGGGTGAGGGCCTGGGAGGGAGCAAAAATGTCAACCATCTGGGGGACCAGGTTGGGAAACACTGCCCTAGACCATTAAGCACTCTTGTCACAGTCCTCTTTCCACAGGTAACAGATTAGCAGCTGAGGTTGCATAGATGGTCGGGGTGTAATACAAAGACAAGCCTCTCCATTAAATTAATGAGACAGTGTGATTTCTGAGTAGCACCAAGGAGGGTTAGCTCAGGATGCTAAAAGTCAGTGTTACGATTTGTCTTTAAAAAAGAAAAAAACAGTAGGTATGAGGCAGATTCACTGCTTGGACCCCTAAATGTGTTTGTGTAGGCACCATTCATTAAGCATTACTTGAAAATGTGAAATGTATTGATTCATAGGTAATTAAATTTTAAATGCGTGTTTTTGGGAATTGAAGAAACAAGGTTTAGTAATGAATCAGTATGTTTTCCTGTCTAAATTTTTGGAAAAGCCAAGTCTACGGAGAACAATCCCAGATAGTTATTATAGACATTGTTACTGGTATAACATCGATATATACTGCAAACCAGAGGAGGTTAATGTGGTGGTGCACTTCATCCTTTTTGACAGCAGGTGGCAGAGTGGTTAATAAGCTGTCTCTAACCAGGAGCTTCGCAGGGTGCTTAGCAGGATCTGAGGCAGTAAAAGCTCCCAGCTGTGGAAATGGGTCAAGAGTATTCTGTGTAAATCGCTTTCGATGAAAGCTAGCAAAGAGGCTTTTTGTGGACTAGCTAATCCTGACCTTGGTTAACTGTTATATCACTGTTATAAATAACCAGTAGAAATTGGTGCGTTTTAAATGCATAACCCAGATAATGGCAGGAAGCCAGGAACTGGTGTCTGTGGCTACGCATGTGGCCTCTCTGGGTTTTGGGTTTCCACTGTGTGAGAAAGTCGCGTCACTGGGCTTTCCTTATGGACACGTTGTTTGATAGCACACACCAGCCTATCACATCACAGACACGAAGACAATTCTGACCAATCACCTGGTAGTCTTTTATGAATGGACAATGTGTGCCCAACAAACGCACTGCAAGGTTGGTTGAGTTAGCCACATGTTACTCTTTTGGTAATATTGTAGCAGCGCACAGGCTGAAGCTCCGTTCACCGTCCGGAGCATCACGCTGGATGACACAAAATACTATTACGTTGTTGCTGCTCTGGACAACGCCACAGCATCGCGGGTGGTGAATTTTCTCCTGTAGCTGCACTGGGCGCAGGACAGCAAAGCAGTCTGCTGTTTGTTGAAGACTCCATTTCTGGCTGGTGTTTTCTGTGTGACACGGGCGCTGTAGTGAGTGTCCTCCCCGCCTCACAGCTGGACAAGCAGTCAGGAGTGCATGGTTTTCCCCTAGAGGCTGCTAATGGCACTTCGATTGAGACTTTTGGCGATCGGCCAGTGGACCTCTGTTTTCATGGACAGCGTTTCCAGTGGTTTTTTGTGTTGGCGTCTGTTTCCACTCCATTGTTGGGTGCTGACTTTTTGTGTGCTAATAACTTGCTGGTGGATGTTAAAAATAAGCGCCTGATAAACGCGGAGACTTTCTGCTCAATTCCATGCACGCTCAGCGGGGCTGGCCCGTCCAACCTGTCTGCTATTTCTGCTTCGACTGATGTTTTCCAGCGCCTCCTGGCAGAATTTCCCACTCTCACCACACCCACCTTTTCCGCATCCTCGGCGAAACATGGAGTGGAGCACCACATAACCACAGCGGGCCCACCAGTGCATGCCAAAGCTAGGCGCCTAGACCCTGCAAAGCTGGCTGTCGCCAAAGAGGAGTTTGCCATGTTGGAGCGTTTGGGGATTGTTCAGCGCTCTGACAGCCCCTGGTCTTCTCCTCTCCATATGGTTCCTAAGCCTGGGGGTGGTTGGCACCCCTGTGGGGACTATAGACGCCTTAATGATGCGACTACCCCTGACCGGTATCCTATTCCGCAAATCCAAGATTCCTCTGCCCGTTTGGCAGGCACCCTCATTTTCTCTAAGGTGGACTTGGTTAGGGGCTAACATCAGGTTCCCGTACACCCCCAGGACATCCCTAAGACCGCTGTTGTTACACTTTTGGTCTGTTCGAGTTTCTTAGAATGCCTTTTGGGCTCAAGAACGCAGCTCAGCATTTGATGGACAGCGTTGTGTGGGACATGCCTTTTTGTTTATTTAGACGACATTTTACTTGCCAGCACCAGTTTGGAGGAGCACTTCACTCACCTTCGGGCATTGTTTGCACGTCTCAGTGCTCACGGGTTAATTGTGAATGTTACCAAGTGTCAGTTTGGGGTCCATTCTGTTGATTTACTTGGCCACCGCATTACCTTGGAGGGGGCGGTGCCTCTCCCTGAGAAAGTTGCTGCTGTTCGGGATTTCCCACGGCCTGTCACGGCCAAATCTTTGCAGGAGTTTCTGGGCATGGTTACCTTTTACCACCGTTTCATCCCTGGGGCTGCCCGCATTATGTGTCCCCTATACTCTGCACTTTAGGGTGCTTCATCTAAGGCGGTGGTCGAATGGACTCCAGAGCGGTGTCAGGCATTCCATAATGCTAAACAGGCCTTGGTGGATGCTACCTTGCTAGCTCACGCCTTGCCAAATGCTCCCATTGCCATCACTATGGATGCTTCTGTGGGCGCAGTACATGAGCAACTGGTTAATGGGGAATGGCAGCCGCTGGCCTTTTTCAGTCGCCAGTTGCGCCCAAATGAGCGCAAGTACAGCGCTTTTGACCGAGAGCTCCTTGGTCTGTACTTAGCTGTGTGCCATTTCCGTTTCCTTTTAGAAGGGCGCCCATTCACTGCTTTCGTGGATCACAAGCCATTGGTGGCTGCAATGAGAAAAATCTCGGACCCTTGGTCTGCACGTCAGCAGCGTCATTTGGCGTTCATTTCTGAGTTTACCACAGACATCCAGCATGTTGCTGGTAAACACAATGTGGTGGCTGATTGCCTTTCACGTTAAGTGGTTGGTTCTGTCCACCTCGGGGTGGATTATGCACTAATGGCAGTGGACCAGGCAGCTGAAAGTGAGATTCAGGGGTTGTGGTCTGCAGCTCAAGGATGTGCCCTTCGGTGACGCCTCACTACTTTGTGATGTCTCAACTGCGCGGCCCGTTGTGCCGCATGGCTGGCGGCGTGGGGTGTTAGATGCTGTCCATAGCCTTTCCCATCCCGGATGCAAGGCATCGCAAAAGCTGCTTTCGGCTAAGTTTGTTTGGCGCGGGCTGAAAAAAGACATCTGTGACTGGGCCGCTTCTTGCCTTGCTTGTCAGCGTTCTAAGATCCAGCTGCACACCAAGGCTCCCCTGGCGCATTTTGCAGTCCCAGTACGTCGGTTCGATCATGTCCACGTGGATTTGGTTGGTCCATTGCCGCCATCCCGTAGTTGCATGCATCTTTCGACAATCATCGATCGTACAGCCCGCTGGCCAGAGGTGGTGCCATTAGCCTCCACAGCAACGGCAGATGTGGCTTGGGCTTTCAGCAGCTCCTGGGTCTCTTGTTTTGGTGTGCCTGCTGACCTGTCCTCTGATCGCGGACCACAGTTCACATCTGAATTGTAGGGTGCAATTGCCTGTGAGCTAGGGATCACGCTACACCACACCACCGCTTATCACCCGCAAGCTAACGGGTTGTGTGAGTGCTTTCACCGCTCTCTGAAGGCTGCCCTTTGTGCGTATTTTCAGGGTGCTTCTTGGTCTGATAGGTTGCCATGGGTTTTGTTGGGTTTGCGGACCGCTCCGAAGGCTGACCTGCAGACTTCCTCTGCTGAGTTAGTTTACGGGCAGCCCTTGCGGGTACCTGGTGATTTTCTGCCAGATGCATCGGTTTCTTGGTCGGCCTCACAGCAGCGCTCAGCTTTTCGGGATGCTGCGGCCACTTTTGGTCCAACACCCATGTCACATCATGGTTTCCCGCGATCTCATGTTCTCCCGAATCTGAAGGATGCCCACTTTGTTTTTGTTCGGTATGATGCCCTTCGTGACCCTTTGTGCCCCCCCCCCTACGATGGGCCTTTTCGTGTGCTGCAACCTACTGAAAAGTTTTTTTGTTTTAGAAATGGGTGGTAAGGCCGACTGCGTTTCTGTGGACCGTTTGAAGCCGGCCCATTTAGATTTAGATGCCCCAGTGCCACTCGGCCAGCATCCTCGTAGGGGTCGCCCGCGCTGTTCAGTTCCGTCACCGGCACCGGCCCCGGTTGTGCTTGCTCCTGTGGGTGATACTGTGAGCAGGTCAGGGTGAGTGATCAGACCCCCTAAGAAGTGGGATCCCCTGTCTCTGTGAATTTTGGGGGGGCCTGTGTAGCGGTTCTTAGTGATCAGAATTCTCAGGGCAGAGAATTCTGAAGGCCTGTTTGACTTTTCTCTTACCTGGGCGGCAACTGGATCTGGGGTCTTCTCTTCCTTGGTGTTAATAAAGAGAGAGGTTTAATTCCTATCACGGGCTAAGCAACTGCCTCCTGTCTTTTTCCTTCTCGCCACAATATCATGGAAGAGAGAAGCGCTCCCTCACAGGAAACTTCAGGTGTCGTGATGAAAGCGACAGCTCAGCAGCCACGACATCTTTTAAAAAAAGATATTATGGATAAACAAGGTAAAATCATGGTGGTGGTGTGGTTGTACTTTTTGCACATAACAGACTGGTGCTGCATTCCAAACTTATTTCACCACTTGAAGCATTTTTATCCACTAGAACATACAGAATGTAAGCACTTTCATTCTTAAGAAATACGGGACAAATTGGATCCCATACTGGTTATTTTTCATTATATTTTTCACTGTGCAACGGGGAACAACTCTACGAGTTATGCCAGACACGTTCCCTCTAAGAAGCAGTGAGTCAATCAGAGAAAAAAACACCCCAGCTAAAAACCATACTGTTGGCGTTTTGTAGTGTTACACCCTACAATAAAAAACTTTTTATGATTTATTAAAATTAGATTTCAGTTTGCAGTCCATTCTCTTTGTTCCACTTTTATCATGTTCTGAATCAATTTAAGAGCAATTTGAATGGGAATTTAAGCAAAAATTGAAGCAAAGAAATAATGATCCGAATTACACTGACTTATTCAGGTCTATGTCAAAATATTTCATATCAGCCCTTCCTGTGGTAAAGTTTTCAACAGCATAAAGACAAACTGCAAGCAGAGAGTATTACATATCCTTAATTTTGATGTACAAGTGAGGACTTTACTAGCATCCAGCTGTCTAGGAGTCAGCAAGGCGTAAGTGCAGCCGAAGCATGTTTGCGTGTGACGGGAACAGGCCGCCCCCACAGAGGATCATAATGCTTAGAGGAATGAAGTATCTGTCACCGGTGGCAAACTGCTACTGACTCCTCGCAGTGAGGCTGGCTTTCACTGTTCCTCTCCTGTTCTCTGTCCACCGTTGACACCATCGGGTGCACGTCAGTTTTTTTAAAAAATACATATTTACATGGTTCTTATTTGTAAAAAAAAATAAAAATAATAAAGCAAAGAATTTCCCGGAGAGATGCACATGTTTTCTGTGGCCCTTGGCATTCTGTGTGTTTTTAATTGCTCTGGTTATTTACTTCATTACTGTTCTGTCTGTCTGCGGTCGCTGTGTTTATATGTGTGAGGTACGGCTGGATGGAGTCCCTTCAGTCTGTCCATCCGTCTGTCGGTCCACACTGCAGGTTTTCCTCAGTCCGCCTGTCTATACCACCCCTGCTGACTGCGTGGTTAAGTCTCTCCGCTGGTGATTTGGTCTGCCTCGCCTCTTTGAGGATATACAGCTTGTGGGCACCACATCCTCGCTACACCTCCACAGTGGTGTGGCTCCTGCTGGGCCTTTGATTGGTTTTATGGTTATTTCCTTTACTTTCTGTTTCTGTAAATGTTATTAATCAACATTAAGCAAAAACTCATCAGAACAGCATGTTTTCGTGATGCCCGGCTCTCGGGATCGACCCGGAATGGCCCCCAGTGCCGGTGACCCATGTCCCTCTCCGCTCTCAGTACATTAAGGCGTTCTACAACGAGACGTGGATCCAGCGGTACGGCAAGCCCGCTGGACCGGAGGTGCTCACCCTGCTGTGGTCCGTCACCGTCTCCATCTTCGCCATCGGGGGGCTCGTAGGGGCGCTGGGAGCCTCTTTGCTCATGAAGATCCTTGGAAGGTAGGTCAGATTCCCTCCTCATCCTCATCTGCTGCTCACTCTCCAGCACCTTTCTCTTATCAAATTCCTTCCTTTCTTTCTTTTTTAATTAATGTCAAGGCGAGAATAGACTATGACTTGGAAGGAAAAGCAAAAAGACAGAAGAAATGACAAACCCAATATGGGTAATTAAGCAATATATATGTGTTTGAGTGTCCACCAGGGCTCCGTGTGTGGAGTTTGTAAGTGCTCCTCATTTTGGGTCGTGGGTTTCCTCCGGGTGCTCCCCCCCCCCGCTACCCCTCTCCTTGAATGAGGGGAGGGCCTTTCTTTTGAACACAAATGGTGGAGCTGTGGGCAGGGAGAGAACATTTCAGAAACCAGAAACATGGCCGTCGCCGAGTTCCCCGTCCCCCAGGATGGCCGCTTGGGTTGCAAACCGCAACACAGGGCAGCAACATGTGATGGGCGACGCATCTGCACCAGTGTGACATTATTTCTGGTCTCATGTGGAGCTGGTCAGGATGCCAGAGCTTTATTCATCAGCAAAGGCAAACGTGTCCCGTACATTTGGAGAGAAAGCGGTGCAGTGTCTCTAGCCTCCTGCAAAGGAAAGTTATCAGCAATCGTTGTTATTTTGAATTACTAACTCGATAGGGATCTTCGCCAGGGAGGTGGATGGGTGCTTACAGTAATGGAGAATTGAAAACCACGGCAGACAAACGCAGTATCTCCGTACCGGCCATGAGGGCGAGAGTGATCGTGGTGCAGCCGTTTAATAATGGCGTGCCGGCCCGTGGAATCAGGGAGGATTGAGCCACGGACCAGGGAGCTTTCTCACACAGTCTTTGTTTCTAGAGCTCAACTTTCTTCATCCGCATAAGTCCAGTACCCAGGTGAGAGTGACCCTGTGGATACAGTGAAGAATAAAGAGGGTGTAGAAATATACATACATATGAAAGCAGAGCTTCTGTATTAGGCATATAGGGGCTGGTTGCTGCAGGGATTTACACCTCATTCCCCTTGATGCACACCATGGCAACATTAGCAGGAAAGCAAGCTTAGGTGGCTTGTTTGTGGAATTAAAATTCACCTCCCAGAAGTGATGGGTACCTTCTGACTTTTCCCTAATATTCCACCGCTGTTAATTAGTGGTAAATGAGGAGGGTGATGGATTACAGGGGGAGAGACTTTCAGAGTGTCACTCTGTCACTCTCTCTCTCTCTCACACACACACACACACACACACACACACACACCTATGCCCCATGTCCAATCTCACATACACCTATTTGCCTTTCCAAGCACACACATCTCTCCATCCCCCATGTCCAATCACATGCATATCTCCCTGTCCTCTCTGTCCAATCACATGCACATCTCCCTGTCCTCTCTGGCCAATCATATGCACATCTAACCCCTTCTCCAGTTACATGCATATTACCCCATCCTGCATGTCCAGTCATGCCTATAGATGAGGCTTAAGTAATGCCCTGACAGTGGGTTGACCTTGTTTTCTGCAGTTCTCCCTCTCCACAGTCTCTTCAGACCCTTTGCATTGTTCTGTCATACTTCAGCTGCTGACAACCCCCTCCTTATTTTTATCTGCATTATTGTTACATTCCCACAGTACCAAGTGTGAACCTATGACTTAACCTGCAAATTATGTTGCAGTGAGCAAATAATTCCCTGTTGTTCCTTATGCAAGAACTGTGAGGCCACATGTCTGGTGGTCCTGCTTTGGGCATAATTATGACCATAAAACAGATCTGAATAGCTGACTGTCTCTCTCTGGCAGAGCTGAGGAGGGTCACTCTCTCTCTCTCCGTCTGGCAGAGCTGAGGAGGTGACCGTCTCTCTCTGGCAGAGCTGAGGAGGTGACTCTCTCTCTCTGACAGATTTGAGGAGGTGACCGTCTCTCTCT
>JAODKC010000016.1:19576570-19587042 GCA_026777985.1 Mormyrops attenuatus | reverse complement strand
AAAACCATGTCAGTCGCAGTGCAAAAGCAGTGCAAAAGCACCTCGAAGGGGCAGTGGTGGCTTAATGGTTAGGGATGCACACTTGCAATTGAAAGATTGCAGGTTCAAATTCCCGACCAGCAAGACACCACTGAGGTATCCTGAGCAAGGTATCATCCCCAAGACCTGCTCTCCGGGGGCTGAATTAGCTGCCCCCTGCTATGTCACATTGTTACATATGGGTTAAATGCAGCACACACATAAACACATTTCGTTGTTGTGTGCTGTGGTGTGTCAACAACGACAATTAATCACAAAATTCTAATTCTCTTCATACAGCCCCTTCATAAAACATCCTCAATATCTTCTGTGTCAGGGAATTGTAGAATTGCAACAGTTCTCAAATTTGGATCGTGGCAAGTTCTGAAGGGGTCACGAGGCAGAGTTGGAAATGTAAGCATTTTAAAACCAGCAAGCTCTTAAGCTCATCCACGGTCAGATTTCCTAGCCCCAATCCTAGAATTAACCTATATAAACAGGTCTTGGGTCTGCAAATGCTTAGTGCAAAACTAGTGAAAACTAAACCAATCCAAGAAGCCAAACCACAGATGCTTAATTTAAAATTCACTGGCACATCCAGTCAGTTTTTTTGCATTGATTGCCGTAAATTGCAGAGTGCACTGCATGCTTGATCATAGCATTACTTTAAACCTATACTTGATATAGGGTTGCGACCTAACCGGCATGGTAAAAATTAGGGATGGGCCAATCCACATTTTTTCAGTTCCAATCCGATTCCGATACACAACTGCCAATTCCAATACAGATTCCGATACAAGAGCTCTTTTTGCTTTGTCATACTTTATATATAATTTTTTTAAAACTAGTAAATATGGATGGAAAAAATGTATGGCAAAAAATATTTAATTAGGCTACTACAAACATACATAACGTACTGTTCCACCTCGTTTGTACATCTTGTTTTAAGCGTTTTTGAGGCATTTGCGGTTCAATATGTATATCTTCAGAGCAAGTATACACAAGTGGCGAATGCTTAAAATGCAACGCAATTTTTCTCCTATTGGCACCAGCTGTTACACTTTGTTGCGATGGCAGCCCATCTTGCATCAAGCTGCAGCGAGTTCGCAAAACAGTCCAAGTTAGCGACTCCCAAATCATCCACTGCTTTTTTTTTGTCTCGCACAGTTGCGTGCCCTTTGTTAAATGGGATCGTCCATTAAATGCTATTCCCACCTCTCAAAACTTTATTTTACAAAGATTGCAAATCGCCGTGCTACTGATTTCTGTTAAAAGCATAAAATACTCCCAGATCGTCACGTCTTATCTTACGCTCCTCGTACTGCGAAGGGTATGCGCATGACGACACAGCAGGCGGAAGTCACTGCGCTCACACCCAGAGCAAAAAGACTGAGGGGCAGCGTTAGTGTTCGACTTGAATGCCGCAAAAAACACATGTAAAATGGGAAAGAGTTGTCGTGCGATTGATTGTGCAAATAGATTTAACACGAAATAGGAGCTATCTTTTTAGAGGTCGCCAAAAACTAAATAAGTAAGTATAGGACGTGGATCGGTCACACATGGCCGATACCCGATCCGTCAAATAGGTCTGGATCAGCACCCATAACAATCCGAATATCCGAATACCTGATAAGTCCGGGCTCCTCTTCATCCCTCAACCCCCTGAACATGCCCTCCAGACCCCCACGTCAGACCCCGTATCTTGTAGTCCTTCTAAACAATGCACAGCCCTGTCTGTTTTCCTGTGTGGAAACTCCCCACTGCTTACATTAAACCTACCTTCACATACATTAAAGCATACCTTTACATTAAACCATCTTCACACCCCAGAATCCTCCCAATGTGCTGCTACTTGAGTGTTTTTCATATATCACGGGATAGAGGCTCCAGACTCCCCGCGGCCCAGTGGGATAAGTGGTTTGGAGAATGGATGGATGGATGTAATAACTATAATGTGCCTTTACCAAGCCCTTGGTTTGTTTAGGTTTCCATTAATTAAACTTGCTTGCTATTTCTCCAGGCAGCTTCCAGGGACAGAGCTTTTTGTGTAATTTACTTGTCTAACCTGAAGTGGGCACTGTTCTCTTTGGAGGCTTTCATGCCCTGTTGTTATCCTATTAGGTGTCACATCGAGGTGACAACCAGGGTGGAGCCCATCAGCCCAGCAGTGACACCGCAGTGATAGTAACAGCACTCCCAGCATATAAGCAATTTGTTAATTAGCTGTCCTTCAAAAATGTGTGGCGTCGCTGCTTGTTGCCACTGTCGTTTTGGGGATGCTGGGCACAGGTGGTGCCCTATGGCAGTGCGGGCAGAAAGGCAGCTCCCCAAGTAACAGGGGAGGTGGGGCCAGACTGCAGCCTGACTGAAGGGTTGATTAGCTTCTCTATGGCAGGGAGAACCTGACCTCTGACATGTGATTGCAGGATGATGTACACCTTAAGACCTTCTGCTTCCAGGGATGTCAGTCTGAATGTAATGTGCTCTGTGGACCAGCAGGAGGCATGGTACTTAAAGGACTCTGATGGAGAACCAGTAGGTTGTGCCTATGGGCAAAGTGCCTGTCGTTGATTGCACCATGATGTGACCCTAGGCTAAAAGGTCAACGGGCAAGCTTTTAAGAAATCTCTGGCCCAGGAATAAGTGGCACCTCTGATGGGAGGGGTGCCAGGTCACTTTAGGTGGAGGCAGGGGATTTGGTGGTGGTCCTGTTGTCCATCCAGCAGCATTCATTTATGATAACCAGTAGGGGGCATCAGTAGGGCATGAAATTGCTGTCACATGAGCCAGCCATGCCTCACTTAGAGGGCTTTTTCACTGCAGGGCCAGCCGGGCTGAATGGGAGGTTTCCCATACTCTCTTCTGCATGTTCTTACGTTACTTCTTCTGGAAATACCCTCAGATCAGTCAGTGTGCTCCCCTATGTTAAAAATGGGAGCCTTTTAAGGCCCAAAGAACAAGTAAATAACTGAAGCATCGGGTGTGCATAGGATTGCACGGTGAATGAAAACCTTGTGCCACCAGATGGCACTACCACACCCCTCAGGTATGGCCCCCGCCCCTCAGGTATAACCCCACCTCTCAGGCAGGTCTTTTTAATTGGGAAGAAGATGCAGGCATGCATACGTGCACACAGATGCACTCACCAAAGCACCATTCTCACTGAACCATGTGAGTAGGCAGGCTAACGGAAATGAGATAAAAACACACAAATACACAAGACAGGGAGCTCTACTCCGGGGGGGGCTGGGAGGGGCAGGTGCCCGGCTGTGTCTCTCTCCTTTCAGGAGTGGTGTGTACCGCATCGCCCACCTGGCCCTCAGCCTGGACCCCTCTCCCTCTCCAAGAAAGTCTGAGGCCGATTGACCACGACAGGTCTTTCCTCGGAGCGGGCTGAGCCACAGAGCAGCGGTCCCCCCCCCCTCCCCCCTTGGGTCGGTTTGGCCGGTTTTTACTCAGCATCATTCAGACATGGTTCACCTGCCTCAGCGCTGAGCTCCTCCTTTTTTCTGCATGGAGGGATGACGGCTGTCAGACACTGAAACATTTCGTCTGGGCTGGGGGGCACGATGGAACCGCTCTGTGTGTGTGTCTGTGTGTATGTGGGTTACGCATATATTACACTGTGGTGACAAATGCCCCACATTGTGATAAAAACCTTTTGACTTTGTGGAGACCATTTTTTTTGGTTCGCACGAGGGGAAACTGACTACAATAAAACAAAACTAAAAATTCCAGTCACATATTTAGTTTGGTTACTTATAGTTAAGGTTAGGGCCGGGTTAGGGTTATCATGGATTATGCCCATGGAATTGAATGGAGAGTCACCGCAATATTAGGAATATATGAACTGTGTGTGTGTGTGAGTGAGTGAGTAACACACATGTGCACAGATTTACATCTTTACAAAAGGAGAAGGGAATATACACACAGACCTGGTGCACACGCGTGTTCTGGCTGTGCTGTTGTTTTGGGGGCCTGTCGGGGCCTGACAGACGTGGGGGTGGGCGGTGGAGTGCAGAGAACGTCACAGCATCACACTGTACCTGTTTCATTATTTCTGAAAGGAAAAAAAACATTTCTGTTGCCATCCCAGTTTGGGTGGGCAGATTTCTTGGGTGTTTCGATGACAGGTGGTGGTGGTGGTGGTGGTGGTCGGGGGCACTTTGTCAGAGTGGTGGGTAAAACGGTTTGCTGGCCCCAGATCCTCGCTACAGATGATTACTGTATTGTCTGCGAGATTCCTAATGTTTCTGGCTCTGGGTTTCTATGTAATGTTCTGTTGTTTGTTAGAGTTTCACCTCATGCATTGTTGTGGGGAGACCCACCTCTACTGTATGCTTATTGGTTGATCATTGGTCATTTCCTCCAATGGGAAGTGCATGCTAACTAGCAGAGTCTCCTTAGGTTTCTCTCTCCTTTCTCCTTCTGGTTCCACACCACAGGGGCTCGTGATCGAACGCATTGGCCGGAGACCACTCCTCATCTTCGGCTTCAGCTCCATGGCCGCCTCTTTCAGCCTGCTCACCATTTTCCTCAACCTCCAGGTAAAGGTTTTGGACACCTTACCTTGTGTCTTGGACTGGCACATAGATGTCTCACATTCAAAACGTCAGCTCAACATGCAAACTGGCCAACAGTCATACCTGGTTATACTGCAAAAAATTATTCAGGGGACACAGTAAAGTAAATTTGGCTTAGCTGCAGTAAATGTACGTATTGTGTGAGAGAAGGTAAATGAGTAACAGATGTGAGATTGACACATTGAGGGCAAATCATGGCACAGAGGTCTACTGTAGAGGCAGGCCAGAGGAGGTTGACAGCTTGGTTTAACCAGTCTAACGGACTTTATCGTCAGGAGAAAAAAAAAATTGCCTGTTTAACTACAAATTTTGAAAAACAAATTTAAGCTGTCTGGTATCGAAAGGACAACAGGCTCCAGGTATAGGGCTGCAGATAAGTTACCACAGAAGCATCAAAGGGCACTGGAAAAAAGCCAAAAACCGTCACTGTGTCTCTCTCTGGCTGATATGTGGATTGGGCCTGACACATGGACAGTAGTGAACTGCTTATGTCATTGCCATGGGAACAGATACACGCCATATTATTCCGGCAGGGATCACCCAGAACCTTCCAGAATGTCATTTTTGGCCTTACACACTAGGGCACTCATTATCGATTATATTAATCATCGAGTAATATGCCGATTAATTTGATGAATAATCATTTATATATATAATATTTATATTGTGATTGGCGCAAGGTAGGGACCAACCAACCATTGCAAGGTGCACCCTCAGTCACACATATGGTCAGTTCAGGCATCCCAATTCAGTTTAAGTTGCATGTTTTTGGACAGTGGAAGGAAACCGGAGAATCTGCTGTAAAGCCCCGCACACACAAGGGGGACATGCAAATTCCAAACAACCAAAGTGACAGTGTGCGATGACGGTGCATATCATCTTAAAATGTTGTCCTCCTCCTCGTTTGACTGCGACGTTATGCATATTGTCCTGATGTGTCATTTGTCCGTTTTATCAACGTTGTCTTGGTGTGTCATTCTCCTTGTCGTTTGACTGTGCTTTTATGGATGATACAGCAGGACTAAAAGCAAAACAACACAGACAAACAACACATAAAGGCAATAAGACAGTCAGACAACATGAAGATGTAGTCAAACGACAAGCCGTAAAACACATCATGGGCTAAGTTGACAGAAATACAGATTAAAGTTGAATTGACAGACAAATGTTTTGTCAGGTGAGCAATCGGCATAGACAATCTCATTGTCAAAATAGTTTTGTCACAGTTGTAGTTCAGTTCAAAGTTTAGTCAAGTAATTGAGACAGCTGGTGTGAACCGGACACACTGAATATTACACAGACAAATGTTTTGTTCAGTCGACATGGACAGTTTGCACATCAACTTATTTTTGGCACAAATGGAACCCCATATGCTGGGTCCAAACCATCAATAAATTGTGCTACTTAAATAAATTGTGATATTTATTCCGACATAGGAAACAAAACTTAGCAAACTTCACAATTTTAATGATGGTTCCTTTTGAACGTTATCTAGTATATGTTAAAAAACAAATTGTGTATAGTTTACCGCTGCACTATTGCATGGGCTCTGCATGTGCACTCAGACAGTTATAATCATTCTTGTCCTTGCTATTTGACTCATTCATAGACTGTGTGGTTTGTTTGTGAGAAATTAAACAAAAATGAGTGAGGAGAACAAAAGCAAAATAGAACTGGTCATAGAAAGACATTTGTCTTCCAGTATGGAACTTTCTTCTATTCACAGAGACGATATTAAGCAAAAGAAAGTAATTTGCCAGCACGGTCTGTTGGCACCACCAACTTATTTGACAGACTCTTTTAGTAGATAATAAGTTCTATTTGGCTTTAGAATTAATTTTCCATTCTTAAATATCGATTCAATATCTTCCTTCTACCATTTTGCAGAGTAATCACAAAGGCAAATTATAATCAATGCTTTTAAAAAGGTCAAGTTATCAAGTTTAATCAAGTATTTGAGACAGCTGCACACCATCTTATAAGACAAAGACCATTTGTGAATGAGGACCCAGCGATGTCCGAGCAGGCTTTCCATCCTGCTGGTGAGTGTGAACCGGACACACTGAATATTACACGACAAAGTGTGCTTTCTGGTCTGGTGAGAGAGAGAGCTGGCCATAGCCTGGTTAATAATTTCAATGAGGCCAGCCCATAAAAGCACACCCCCTCCAGTCCTAACGAGCGTGAATAATCACTCTGGCTGTAATATAAGGTCCCAGCCCTTCAGCTGGAGGATCTGGTCAGGGTCCTTAGCCACCATTTCCCTGAGGAGATTAGGGGGCACTGTTCTCATTCCAGCCTTTTTATTGACTTGCTGTGGAGTACAGCTGAGTGTCTCATCACATAATTATTATGTGGCCGCTGAACCATATTTTACGTGACACAACAGCCTGCTTTGGATGGGATTACAGTCAGCCCTCGTGCATATGTGCTTTGTGATTCGCGAATTCACAGATCCACGAAAATTTAATTGGAACCGAACTTATTTGCATCCCCGATTTTTTTCGCACATCTGTGAAATCCTCAAATAACTTTACCGAAGTGTTTATGTTTAATTTTCGTATTAATTTATGTTTTCATGTTTTTAAGTGTAAAATTGGTAAGAAAAATTTAGTTAATGAAGATTCTACTGTGTTTTTGGAGAAAGTTCAAGACATACAATATAAATCAGTCAAAAAATCCCTTAAAAAATGTGGCTTTCTTATGGAAATGTTCCTTTTTATGTACATACTGTACTCTACCTTTACAAGATGCGAATCCCATTCACAAAGTTTATTCCCTTTGGAACGCTAATGGATACATAAATATTACAAAATAGGTCATTTACTATTTTGTAATAGTAAGTACACGTTAACATAAATTCAACGCACAAAAATTATAAATTTCTTGAAAGGTGCTAATGTTTATGTACATAGCAAATGCGTCCTGGGTTTCCCTCTCGAGACGCATTTGCTATAAACAGTGAAAGGGTTTGTTTACTCATTTTACCTTACTGTGAATGCAAAAGAAAACGGCAGCCAATGCCGTGTTCTATGAATTAGTAGGGGTAACATTAGTATACTGTACTGTAAATGTGCTAGTGCGACAAATATCCGTTAGGATACCAAACATTTGTTTTTTTAAAGGTAATGTATTAAGCTAACTTTTAAATAAAATTTAAGTGTTTCGGGAGCATGCTTGGGGTCATATTCAGGGTTTAAACTATAGAAATAAGCACATATTTCCATTTTTAGTGACACTAGCAAACTTCCAGGAATCCTCCTCATTCGCGACGGGTTCTGGAACCTAACCCTGCGAATGTCCGAGGTCTGACTGTTTTCCGTAACTTCCAGGGGATGAGCACAGTATTGTCACATCACGTTCAAGCGTTTCTAATGTCTATCTCTCCCCTCTCCCCTATCCCCTCTGCTCACTCCCCAATCCCCTTTCCCCTCTCCTCTCTCCCGAATACCCTATCCCCTCTTCGCTATCCAATATACCCTGTCCTCTATACCCTATCCCCTCTTCGCTATCCAATATACCCTGTCCCCTCTCCCCTGTCCTCTATACCCAATCCCCTCTTCCCTATCCTATATTCCCTGTCCCCTATCCTCTGTCCTCTATACCCAATCCCCTCTTCCCTATCCCATACTCCCTGTCCCCTATCCGATGTCCTCTATACCCTATCCCGTCTTCCCTACCCCATATTCCGTCCTCTGTCCTCTATACCCTATCCCATATTCCTTGTCCCCTATCTTCTGCCCTTTATACCCTATCCCCTCTTCCCTATCCCATATACCCTGTCCCCTATCCTCTGTCCTCTATACCCTATCCCCTCTTCCCTATCCCATATTCCCTGTCCTCTGTCTTCTATACTCTATCCCCTCTTCCCTACCCCATATTCCCTGTCCGCTGTCCTCTATACCCTATCCTATCTTCCCTATCCCATATTCCCTGTCCCCTATCCCCCCTTCCCTGTCACCTGTCCTCTGCCCTCTATATCCTATCCCCTCTTCCTTATCCTATATTCCCTGTCCCCTCTCCCCTTTCTCCACTCCCCTATCCCATATTTCTTATCCTCTCTCCCTATCCCCTCTGCTCCCCCTCCCACCTCAGGCCCGGGTGCCCTGGATGGCATACCTTAGCTTCAGCTGCATCCTGGCCGTTATCGCCTCCTTCTGTTCTGGCCCAGGTAGGTGGCTTTGTGGGGGCTCATCTGTCACACAGGAACACCCCCCTCCCTTTTACCAAATGTGTTCATCTGACACAATTATATAAATCACCCTTAACCACCCTGGTCCCTGTTTGGACCCCCTGTGTCCCCCCGGACCTGATAATTACCAGTCCACCCCCCACCCCCCCTGACTCTGTCAGGTAGAAAAGAGACAGCAGCACAACAGGGTTCAGCGGCAGTATCCATTTCACCACAGCAGGGGGTGATTCAACCAGTAGCGGATGTCTCCAGGAGCCAGTCGGGTCCCTGTTAGATGTTAAAATAGCACCACCCTAGTACTGCTGACAAGCCGGCAAACATGACATGCCCCACATTAATGTTCTCGTCAGGCCCAGTTACCGTCATCGCAGGAGAGGGCAGTCACTGGCGCCATCTGTGGGGGGGCAGAGTGACACAGCTTACACCCCAACAAGCCAAGGTGGTGTCACTGATGAAGATGAAGACGGTGACAGCTAATCGTAGCATTTTTCTGTAACTGGAGACTGAATGTAGGGGAGGGCGTCTTCTTGGAAGTTCTCAGTGCACCCCCCCCCCCCCCAGTCTCCTTCAAGGCTTCACCATGGTAACCGAGAGACAGCGGCAGAATGCACAAAACTGGGCACTAAAGAGATTAATAGGATGAGCTTGGACTGCAGAACTGAGTCTAGTGCCAGCATTTGCCAATTAGCTGAATTGTGTAACAACCAGATGCATTATTAAACATCTCAGTCTTGTTACATTTGGAAGTGAGACATCAGTTTGTCAGAAAACCTTTCTTTGCCCCCTATTAACCTGCCTATAGAAAGACCACAAATGGAAAAAGTCAGAATAACTTGGAAGTGTAAAATGCATCCTTGACTTGCAGGGCAGAGCTAGTCAAAATTGAAATACTGTGAAAACAGAAGATGCCGTTTTTCATGTGAGATGTATTTGTTCACTTTTTGTTAAAATTGAGCAAAGTTTATTTATCTTCGTTTGTTACATATTCTTAGACTTGCATATGATTCCTGCGTACTTGTGTGTGGGTGGTTTGGATGATGTCTAATGTTTTATGTATTTGAAAAGGATGTTGTTCCAGAAAATTGTAGAGCTCCTGTCCAGTCTAAAGGGTACACGGAGGCTCAGGGTAGAAGGTTCGAATTCTTATGTGAGTGTGTGTGAAATTTGCATATTCCCCATGCTGGCACCCGCACACAGAAAGAAACAGCTGTCACAGAAAGGGTAGGGACTTCAGCATCTTGGTGCATTTAGTGGAAATTAGAGAGCCCTGAACTCAGTCTTATATGATGATGAGACACTAGTGAAGTTATCACCTGACTTCACCTCAGGATCTCTTGTATTTTACTATAATGCTCATCCTATTGCTCATAGAGTTTGCTTGGCTAGGAAGGGGTGTCTAATGAAGCTGTACGTGTCAGGGTCATGTCTAATGCAGGGAGATCGGCAGGGGTAGTCAACAGACTGCAATTTTCAGCACATTCAGACATGACTGTAATTTGTAATTTGCCGGGCCTGGACGAAAATGTTGCATACGTCACATCATAGTGATTTCTTGGCCCATGATGATGACTGGCTTCTAAGTCGATTCAGATTTCCAAGAGGAATCCTTTTGGAGCTGTGTGCTGAACTGGGGCCAGCATTACAAAGGCAGACGATGAGGAATTGCGCTATACCTGTTT
>JAODKC010000016.1:19553590-19576470 GCA_026777985.1 Mormyrops attenuatus | reverse complement strand
CTAAACTTAAGAAAGGGTATAAAAATGAATGGGGGAGCTGGACCAAGTAAGAAGCCAAAAACCTACCACTTCCATACAGAATGGGAGGAAGACTGTTTTTTTTCCATGTCATATTCGAAGTGCGTTTGCCTCATCTGACAGCCTACCATTGCAATTCCGAAAAAGGGAAATGTGGAGCGGCATTTCCGGACTTCATAAAACTACGACATTAACTTCCCTCCGAAAAGCGAGCTGAGAAAGAGAAAGGTGAAGGATCTAAAACCCCAGATCAATTCAAAAATACTTTATTTATCCCAATGGGAATTATTATTCTTATTAATAATATTATTATTCATTTTGACTTGGTCATTTATAAGTAGCTCGCAAGCTGAAAAAATTTGGGCACCCCTGGCTTTAAGGCAGTTGGTGCTGCCTGGACAAGACTGGTGGGGTGCTGCTATACAGTCCGCAAAAAGTGTGTCCCCAATCATTTCAGCAACTCCTTGCTCAAAGGGTGTGAGACTGGGAATTCCGCTACCTCCACCCCACCACTCGTTTTTTCATGTCAACTTTAATGTCCAACCAGTTGTTTTTAATTTCGGCTACTGTGCGAATTTCGGAACCAACACTTTTAACTGACTCCGCCACGCTGTGCCACTCTGTTAACTTTCGTTTATTGCTGATGCCACTACTTAAACCACCAAATAATATCACTTTTCTTTTCTCGATTTCTGTTAACATGACCTCCACTTCACGCTCGCTGAAATACTTCTGTTTCCCACGTGGTTTATCCATTGTTGTTTAAGAAAAACAGAACAAAGCGGGTATTTCTACAGATTTACATATGCAAATATACATAATTATGGGCGGGTCGGGGAGGTGGCTGAGGGCTCGTTCACGTACGTAAAATTTCACGCTCATTGGGATTTATAAAGGGAATGTGCATCGATCTATGCGTACACACAGTTTTGTGCATCTGGATTTTTTCTTCCGTACGCACATTCCTAGTTTTGTCCGTATGCCGTGTTTTAGTGTGAATTCTATGCACGTCGTTATACATCAGGCCCCTGGTATCCAGGGTTGCCGACTTTTATGCATTTGGCGTGACACACTTGATATGGTGTGACATGCTTTCAGAGTCTCACGCTCACACAAGAAATCTTATGGCAAATCGATATTATTCCATTATAAACCTAAAATTGGCTACATCAGAAGTGCTGGGGTAGTTTGCAAACCATACAGACAATTTATAAGGTAAGAAAACTCTTACATACATCTAAATGATAAATGAATAAACTTGTCTCGAATTGAAAATCTCACGCCTAACAACTAAAGTCGGCAACTCTGGAGATCGATATGCACCTCATCATGTTCGGTGGCTGCCTACATGGCCATGGAAGGAACGCAGGCATTAGCGCTGTGAGGACGATCCCCGGTGGAATGACCCGGCTGTATGGACTGATATTTGTGCCACTAGAAACTGAATCTGAATTTATGAGTTGAATCTGAATTTATCCGTTGAATGAGTTGATAAAGATAAAAATTTAGCAGTGCCGGTACTGCTTAATTCTTATTACGTATATGATGACTGCGTATATGATCCCACATTTGCACTTGCGACACCTCGGCACACGCTTCCACTTTACCCCGACCTGCGGAACTGTCGTAAATGTGGAAATGAGTTGCGTTGTGAACCTGCAGTCGATTTCTTTTCCTCAAGGACCCGGATTCTGCGTCTCAAAAAGTTGAAATTGAATTTGCGAACTGAATTCAGATTCAACTCATAAATTCAGATTCAAACTAATAGATTCAACTAATAAATTCAGATTCAACTCATAAATTCAGATTCAACTCATAAATTCTGATTCAACTCATAAATTCAGATTCAGTTTCTAGTGGCTCAAATATCCCCATATGGCCGCCTCAGAATAACGAGGGAGACTGAGAAACAATAATAATTATGGCTGAATCCGTTAAGGTGCTGCGTATTGGAATTGGCTGATGATTTATGTAAGCAGGCTTACGAGCTCTATATTTAGGGCAAACAAAAAAAAAACAAAAAACTCATTACTAAATAGCCACCTGGCCTTTCCCTTCCCTCCGATCTCTCTGAAATGGTTTAAATGCTTTTCAGGGAGAACCACAAGAGGAGGGGAATGCAAGTGGCAGATTGCCAGCTTGGGGTTGTTTTGCTGCCACACATTTCTGGTATGACAGTTAACACCAGTGGTCTGTGTGGCTGAAATGCTTGCAAAGTGACCTCCTACTGTCTGGCCTGCAACAGCCGCACCCCCATGTGCCTCGCTGCCATCCACAAGCACCATGCAGCGGTGGCTGGAGTGTCGGCGACTGGCGAAAGAGTATGGTTAGGCCAGTAGTCCTGCACAGAAGAAATGATGGCTCTGGGCAATCCCTTGGCATTACCATGTTTCTGCCTGACCCTGTGCAGGACTAGTCCTGTTGGTCAAGGATCCACCGAGTGACATGGGAGCTGGTGCTCTGCCGATCCACTGTAGGGGGCTCAGTAACGAGCATGAAGGCTTTTCTCAGGAGATAATGCTAGAGCTCCTTCATGGCCTAGCTGACAGTCACTGCCTCATGTTCTATAATGGCATTTAGCTTCCTGGAGAGAAACAGGATGGGGTGTTCTTCTCCAGAGTCCTGATAGAGTATGGCCCCCAGGTCCACAATCTAGCCTTGTGTGCAGGAAAAATGGTTGACCAAAGTCCAGGACCCTGAGCACCGCCTCAGTCATTACCACCATTTTTGCCGTGGCAAAGGCTCATTCAGCTTGGTCACTCCAGATGACCCGGGCAGGCTATTGCTTCCTCCTGAGATCTGATAAGGGGTTGGCTCTAGAGGAGAAATGGTGATAAAGCACTGATAATACCCCCCCTACCCTAGGAAAGCCTGTACCTGAGTTTTTGCGGTTGGCCAAGGATAATTGCAGGTGGCCTCTATCATCTTCTCCTGTGCTCAGAAAAGGCCATATCCAATTAGGTAATGGGCCTCCACTAAGCCAAGGTGACGTTTGGCTGGGTTACCGGTCAGGCTTGCCCGACTGATGGCCTCCTAGACCTTCTGGGACCTTTACCTTACCTAACTGTTCCACCAGCTCATCGATCCGGGGAAAGGGGGTAGCCCTCAAATTTTGCCACAATGTTCCACCTCTGCAATTCATTGCAGAACCATAAAGACCTGTCAGACTTTGGAAGCATCACTAGTGAACTGTGCTAGGAGCTTTGCAACTCTTCAGTCACCCCAAGCTGTAGAATTTTTTTGATTTCAGCTTGCACCTCGGACCTCTGGTGCGGTAAGGCCATTGGTGCACAATCACACCAGGTGGAATCTCAATATGATGATGGACCACTGCAGTGCATCCTGCCGTTGTGGAGGAAACATCAGTAACCCCCCCCTTTTACAGTCCCCTAATTACTAAGCAATTACACAGAAAATATATGGTAATTTATAGCATAATATTTATTAATTACCACAGGTAATAAGTGGATATATGCAGAGAAACTACAGCTAAAATACTAAAAAAAATCTCCAGTATTGTCCTTTAACTCTGGTAAAACCATGAAAACAAGGCAGACTTCCTTTTACAGTACATTTTCAGTTTACTTACTGAGTAAATTGCCATGTTCTCCTAAGTAACGTTGCATTAAATACATTATTTACATGGTACTTACTGAGTAAATTGTAAAAACATCTGCAAGAATGTACCCAATATTTAAGAAGATGAATCATGACACTAGAGGAAAACAGTCCCAGTGGGGGATGTTACCAGGTAAAGTATGCGGTAAAATTTTATAAACCCTTTATAAATAGGTCCATCCATGGACAATATCTGAAAGTAACGTATTGGAAAGTACTATCGATTTCTAGATAGTACATAATTAAAATAATTATCTTGTTATAAACATAAACCTTGGATAACTGCAATTGTAACTTGAATTGGTAAGTAATGGGGGGGGGGGCGGGGGTGTTTCTAAGAATTAGTTGCCTACTTTCCCATGCGGTACACAGTTATATCTGAGTTATCACCAACCTAAGCCAGTCACAACTACACAGTACTTAGTTTCTGTTACGTGCTGAATGGGCACAGAAGGGAGACAGAGGAGTGGGGGTCCAGGAAGTCGGGGAAGATTTATTGGGACAACAGGGCTTTGCCGGAGAGAATATACGCACACGGGACAAAACAGGTAGTAACGTCAATGACAGGACTGGGGGACGACGAACAGGAAGGTACTTAAATGCACCAGACTACATTGAACGAAACTGGACACAGCTGGTGACACGGGGATTCCACACGAGGCAGCGAGGGGGGTAGGCGTGGCACAAGGGGATCGGACGAGTGGGGCATGACAGTTGCGATAAAGAATAGTGGTGATTTTTTTTTTTTTTTAGTATTTCAGCTGTAGTGTCTTTGTAGTTACCTACTTCTTACCTGTGGTAAATAACCAATAATGAACAATAATTTACCATATATTTGCTGGGAAATTACTTAGTAATTAGGGGACTGTAAAAAGAAGGGTTACCAACACTATTTATATACCGGCCCCTCAGCTCCCAAAGATCCTGCTCCTGGGTTGATGAGAGGCCTGGCTCCAGTTGGTAATCCTCCTGTGTAAAGAGTTAGGGCAGACGGGGGGCAGGTCGACATGGAAGCAGTACTCCTTTTGGCACATGCCTGGTTGATGCACTTGGTTGCCCTAGGTTGTGACCTAAAATGTTGTACACTCATTGCCACCACAAGCCACCAAAGACTAACATCGGTGATGCAAGAAGATGAACAAAGCACCATATCACTTTACTACCTCATGTCAAATGTTGTATTATGTGTTGTTAAATATCTCATAATAGTTCGTGTTTTGTACTTAGCATTATGGCTGTATGATACTGGAGGAACAAATTTAATTATTGTGATGTGATTTTTTTGCAATAAATATTGTAATATTTAAAAGCAAAAAAAGGAGTTAGAAATAAATACATTTCTCACAAACCCATCTATGGGTTATTTAAACAGCAAGTATGAAAATGATTATGACTGGCCTGGAGAGCCCTTGAAGAGCTTATGCAAAAGTAGTGGCAGTAAACTTTAAACAATTTTTTAAGATGTATTAGATAATCTTGAAAACTGGACTATTATTAAAATTGCAAAGCTTGATAAGTTTTGTTTCCTATGACAGAATGTAAATGGTCTAGCAAAACATAAACTCCATGCTGTCAGCGAATTTTATCACCAAGATTTCTGAATACCGAAACTGCATTGAAAAATATTGTTGCTTGTGACAATACTTTTTACTGCGGTATGATGTCCAGACAGTTTGAAGGTATGCAGAAGCCTGATTTCATCCCTGCTAAGCCTGTGTGCTTATAATCACAAAGTTGCCGGTTCAAACCCAACCTCAGCACGTCTGTGGGTCCTTGAGTAAGGCCCTTAACCCCCAGCTCCCTGGGTGCCGCTACAGGTGGCAGCCCTTCGTGGACAGCTTACTCTGCAAAGAGCAAGTTGAGGGAGGCGTAAAGACAATTTCTCCACGGGGATTAATAAAGTGATGATGATTATTATTATCACGGTCCTTGCGATGTAGAAATTGCATGCGAATGTCTTACAATGTCGATATGCGATATTATCATCCGGCCCTACTTAGTATTTTTTGTACTGTAACATTGCATTGTCTTGTTAATTTTCTGTAGTCTGTGGAGAAGGCATTCAAGTAAGAACTTCATGCCACTTTGTATATATTACACTGCTTTCTTAGCTCAGATTGTACTGGGAAGCAGAAGAAACTTAAACTGCAATTAAATGATGCTAATTTATATTTTGAAGATGCTGCTTTAATACGAACTGTATTGTATATAAACACATAGTCCCATGAAATAGCGCCAAACTACCCACAACATTTTTTGGTGGTACTGCATCTCGTATATGCCTAGTATTCATTTGATGGGTAGCTGCACAACAACGTGTGAAATGAATGCAGGATATGCGCAGTAGCCATGATGCATAAGCGAGCTCGTTGCAAGCATCGAGTATAAATGCCCCCCAGATGAGCCTGATGCTCTTTCGGCTGTGTCACTATGTGTGGACGTGATGTGTCTCTAGTGAAGAACAAGATCAGTCATATCTTTTAGCAAGTTCCCTTAATAAAACCCAAATGTCACGCAATATGCATTTGAATTAACTGAGTTTCCCCTACCACCTCTCAGATCACGGTTATCGTCCCCTCTTGCCCCCACTGCTTGGGGCTGATAGGGCACATGGAGATGGCGTCACTGTGTTCTGCAGGACTCCACAGCCAGTCCTGCTTCATTTTCCACAACCATTGCTGGGGGAAAGAGTTCTTTTACGATGATCAAAGCCATTAAATTATCTGTGCATTAATTTTATTAATGTATGGATATTTGCATCTTTCATTCAGGAAAGAAATACTTTTACCTTTTTATGAATACTTTTTTGTGCAGTTGTTTGGCCTTCCGCATCAGTGTCCCACATATGCTTCAGCACAGCCCAGGGCATCCCCTGTCATTGATGCCATCCACACGTCGCACTCCAAGGGCGAAGCTGTAGGTCTACTCCTATAGGTCTCAGTCATGCTGGATTTGCATGCAGAAATTTGTTTCTTTGCCGCCACCTTCATGTTGGACCATTTCTTCCTGAGCTCGGGTGTCTTGTGTTTTGTTGAGCTGGCTGCATTAGCTGCTACGGCGACTTGTTGCCGCACAGAGCACTTTTTTATTAAATTCATGATGCCTTTGGCTAGTCCCCCCAAATAAAACTTCTTTCTGTACCTCCGAGAGCAAGACGTCTACCTCACACTGGTCAAACTTCTCTTTTATTCTCCTTTCTTTTATCACCATACCTTGCATGCAGAACTGTTTGATTTGCATATTATATTAGCAGGCAGTCAATTTGCATTGACTAATTATGGCTAATTGAGGGTGGTGACTGGGTGTGGTCTCAGGCTTGCGCATGTAGGATCGTTGCCAAGATCCTTCTGATTTATCAAGAGGAAACTGCCTACATATATGTGTACAATGTGCGTATGTATTTTTTCACAGTGAGAATTATGAAACTTAAGTTTGATAAACGACGCCCCAGAAGTTTAATTGGGCTGCTATTGTACAGTGCAGCCAAAGGAGTGTGTCTATCGCTTCGGTTAGTCAGCGTGGGGAGGGGAATACTGGCAGAAAATTGTTTGGCAGCCATGGTTCATTTCATTGCTCTACGTTTCTGGTTTGGGAATTAGCAGCGGCAGCTGAGATCCCTTTAGGGTCACCTTCTTCTGTCTGACCTGCAACACTTTAGGGGGTCTTTCTAAAATGTCTTAAAAATGCTTCCCTAAGTTTGTGATGCTAGGGGGAGTTTGTGTCTGTAACAGGACTGTTATCTTGCCAGACCTGAAGCTTGTAGTGGTGGAAGATGAAGTTTTGAATCAAGTAAACTAAAATGCTGTGTGGGAGATGTGATTTTGTACTACCCTGGGCCGGAGTGCCTTGTTGAAATACTTTAGTGTTTGGGGTTTCATAGCTGGGTAAGCTGTCATGTATAGGAATAAGCCAGACGTAATGTGGAGAATGGCGTTTAGGAAAATGTGATGTGATTGGGGAACCAGACCAGAAGGGTGCAGTCTAATTCTCTGGGCTCCTGGGCTATCAGGGGCAGCACCCATCTGTCCTAGCCTTTCGTGCCCCCCCCCTTTGACCCGCAGGAATTATTGGCCATCCTGTCCTCCCTGTTGTGAGTGCTTCCCCAAATCCTCTGACTGCTGCATGGCTCTATGGGCTGAGTGTGCACCTATAAACCCTGTAGTCATGAGTTTGAATCTAGCCACTTCTGCTAGATATTCTTCCTTAGTGTTTCTTTAGTGTTAGTTTTCTTGTCCTAGGTTTTTCCCTTCTTGTGTTCTGCTTTGTTCCTTTCTGGTTCGGTTTAATTATCCTTGTGTTCTGTCCCTAGTGTTTTATTCCCAGTTAATGTTTTCTAGCTTTTGGTGTTTAAGCTGTCTAGTTTGTTATTAGTTCCACCTGTTGCCAGTTTCCTTGTCCTTGTTGCCAGTTTCCCTTGTTGATTGTTCTCACTTGTCCTGCATTGTCTTTTTAACCCTCTGTATTTAAGTACCTGATTCTTCTCTGTTCCCCAGTGGAGTCATTGTCTGTGATTTCATGATTCCCTGGTGTTGATTATTCTGATCTGCTGTGTTCTATGTTTGCTTCCCTGCTTGTTCTCTGTTCCCAGGTCCCCCCTTGTAGGTCTTTTTGGTTCTCTTAGTTTACTTCATACCCCTTTTTAGTTTTGACCCCTCATTTTGTTTGTAGTGTTTCCAGTGTTTTTCAGTTTCTGTAATAAAACCCCTGTTATCTCATGGAGCTGTAAGTGGATTGTCACCTTCCTTTTCTGACTGTACCATGCTCCGAGTCCATGATGGAACTCACCCCCCCCCGAGTTCCTGAGAGTGGCCTGGGATTTAGTCTGAATGGTGTGCAGTTTAGACCTTACCAAACCACAAATAGTTGTTTCAGGTGAGATCAGTTAACAGTGATGAAGAATGGAAGTCCCATGAAAAGCAGTGCATCATCATGCAAAGTCTGTCACTAGGGCTCAAAGAGGCTAACGAGGCTAATTCATTGTCCAGCCTATACTTCAGGAGTTTTTCAAATCAGCCCTTTTCAGCGGTTTTTGTTTACAGTGTGAAAAGGCTTCAACAAAGCATGTGTCAGAACTCCAGGCTTTTGCTGTCCATCTAGGTGTATGACTCATTTTGGCACCTTCTAAATCTCATCTAATATGATCTCATGCTGACTTGACCGTGAGAGGCATGAATCTGCCAGCCCGGCAAATGTGTTTGTTTTCCACCCTGTTTTCCCACTCCCCTGTTTTGGCACCCTGCCAAAGCTCGGGCTCTCCCTGTGGAGTTTCCTGAGGAGGATACCAGTGTGGAGATTCGTGGGGCGTGAGATCACGTCATGCCTACACGCTAAATGAGTCTTTAATCTGGGAATGACCACATGGCAGAGCTGTAATGATGCCCTGTCACATGGAGAACCTTCCCAGCATAGCAGTTAAATACAGGACTAACCTGAGAACTCTATATCACTGTCCCTCCTTCATTCTCTGCCTTTATTCATGGGGCTGGGGGTGCTCTGCATTGCATGGAACATGCTTGTTTTCACAGCAGAGATCTGGGAGGTATGATGGCCAACATCAAGGGGGTGCTTGTAGATGGTGTCAGACAGGAAGTGTCTGTTGGAAAGGAGTCTATAGAGATGGATATGACTGCATGGTGGAACTTTGCTGTTAATTGGTCCGTGGATGTTCAGAGTTAGTAACATGGCACTAATGCTGTCTGAGTAAATGGTATTGGATGGTAAGGAAACAAACCACACCTTCTCTCCTCAGCATTTTCTTCAGCGTTTGCTCCTGCATAGCCAGTACCAGCCCTCCTGCCTGCCACAAGTCCGGCTCCCTAATCAGACAGCCCCTCAAATAACCCTACAAGCTGAGAGAAATTCCCCATGTGTAAACAGGTCCGGATCACTCTCCAGGTACCTGGCCTTCCGTAAATGAGTGACACTGACTCTAAGCTTACTCATGTCGATGGTTGTATTGAAGTCCTTCAATTATTCTATGCCTCTGAGTTCTCTCTGTAGGGAAATATTTATTCATAAAGTCAAAATGTCAGTCAGTCTGCCGTGCCCCTTGCTGACCTTTCCCAGATCAGCCAGCCCTGGGCCCCTCCTTTCAGCTGGGTGAAATAATAAGGTGCTTCAGCACTTTCTCACAGAAGTCTCCTGGCCGGCCTTGACAGCTGATAGATTTGACGGTATTCTGATTACTCTGATTTGTTATTACCCTGCAATGGGCAAGTCCCAGCCGGTGTCGACCGCTGCCTATCTCCCGTCTGGGATGGGGTCTAATCCTCCCATGACCCTGTACTGCAGAAGCGGTGGGAAGACGGATGACTTGTTATTGTGAAATGAGCCGCTCTTTGTGATGGAATGACAGAGGCTTCAGCGGTCTTTAGAGATTCATATGTTTGGTCTTAATGAGGCTGGCTTGTTAGCAGGTCATCCGATTTAGCAAAGGTGTGTTCCAGAAGTGTCTATTCAGAGACACCTTGATTTACACCAAAGTCATATGTGCCAGGGGGATCATTCACACCATCACCCGGATTTTCTTTCATTTGAGTCACAAATGGTTCTGAGGTCAGGTCTCGGTGATTCAAACTCAGCGTCGGGGTGCCCTGAAACAGCTGTATTGGTAGGGAGCATTAAATCGTCGCAGCTGGAGAAGCGTGGCCTCCTGACATTGCTCACTGCTGAAAGTGGCTGAAAGCAGAAGCACAGCTGGGAGGAAGTCTCTAAAGTTAGGGCTATGATCATTAAAACCTAGCGGCAGATTCCCAGCCGAGTGCAGCTTGCCTGTAGGGCCATTGTAGCTGTCAGTTTGCTCGTGACCCCCTGCCCCCTTCCCACTGTACACTGTTCTGCTTAAAAACGCCTACTAATAGCCTCCCAATTCTGTTCGGACCTCCCGATTCCTGCCATCCCAGAGTCTCGCAGCTATTCGGGGTAACACACTCTGTAATTTTATCCCCCCTCCCACCCCTATATAATCCCAAAACTAATTTCTCAGCAGGAAATAAATGGATGAGGCCAGATCAGGGTCCATCAGATCCCCCGCTCGTCCGGGGGGGATTATGCCACATGTAATATGGCATCCAGCAGAGGGGACACGCTCTTGATACGGTCTCCCGTACTACTGTGCTTGGAAAATCGGATTACGACCTGCAGGAAGCGATATGATTGGATTGGAGGTGTGACCCTGTGCTTCATCTGACATCCTCTGAATGAATGAGGTTGCGGCGGTGTGATGACTCCAGTGGTGAGCCCCTGCTCTTGTGCGGCTATGAGGGAGCCGCTGATCTCGGGTCAGCTCCGAGAGGACTCTGTAAGCCCTAAAACAGAAAGAGTACATGGGCTGGACTTGTGAAATTCAAAATTCGCTAATCCTTTTTGATTTTGATTTCTGAGTCCTCAGAAAATGATTTTAGAACCTTTTAAAATAAAGATGGCATTATTTATTCAGGATAAAAGGCATAAAACTGACTTTGATGACCCAGGCTTTGCCTCTTCACAGGAAATTCAGCCAGGCCTTCCGTTTCTCCTTAGAAGAGTGGGATGTCCTCTCCGTGATCTGGCGGCAAATGGGTCAGGAGTTTACGGTGTATCTCCAGTGCAAACATTCAGTTATCCCTTCCTGTACAAAAAATAAGCAAAGATATTGTAAGAAATATTTGCTAACATCTGTAATTTCTAATTTCAAAGTGTCTCGTAGGTTTATAAATCTGAATGATGCTTTAAAAATAATAGCAAATGCAGAAGTAATACAAATCATGTAAGGGGAGATAAAGATGCCTGGCACAGTTACAGTATTTTCACGTAACACCTCAAATGTTAATTCAGATTACAAAGTACAGGTGCAATTGCTAGCAATATAATCACAATATAACTGAGGTTAATATCTCCCAAATCCATATGATTAATGAATAATTAATACATATAATTCAGATTAATAGTTTAGTATCATCTACAGTTTGTCAATTTGGATGGAGGCGTCCCTCCATACGGGGTGTATTTTCCATATGTTCAGCAAACTGCTAATAGCTTCAGCCTTCATGAAGGGGGCCTTTATCCCCCACAGCCTGTTGCTAGCTTTGCTTAGCATCCAATAGGGCCGGATCAGTAATTGCCTCAGACTGTCTGCTCTCCCCTTACTTTCCTCTGTACCCTCCCAATGTTCCTGGGTGTCGCACCAGCGGCTGGCTAATCGGTGCAACCCGAGCTACTGTGCTGCCAGTTATCGTATGTCCTTTCCTGTCTGTTAAATGTGACCAAGCCTCAGAGGCAAATCCCAACCCGTTGCGAGTTTCCTTGCAGTCCTTCAGCTGTGTCGTGTCTGCTGCATCCCCCTTGCGTGTCCCAGTGGCCCTTTGCATGAAGGTCGGGACCTAGGGCATTTCCCAAGTGGCTGGGCAGGGACAGGGTATCTTCAGTGGGAAATTAAATAAATGAGCAGAAAGACATAAACAAAATGAAGTGTAAGGGCAGTCAGGACAGGTGCAATGAGAGACAGGTCACATGACCCCCCACCCCCTTCAGCTCATTGCATAGGAGACCATTCTGTGGAGGGGCTGACTATAATCCGCTCATCAAGAAACTGAAGCACCTTGTACTTAGCCATGTGTGACCTGAGTCATTGGCTCATGCAAAGATTCGCTCCACACTCTCATCATAAATGTGCTCCACTCTCTGGGGGCTTTAAAAGCACTCGGGGTATAAGCCTGTCTGCTTGTGTGAAAACATCAGACACTAGTTCCCATCTCAGCAGAGGGCATTTTGACCGGAGAGGTCACGAGCCCTGCTGCTTTCAGAATAACATTTAATCTGGGAAACCATTAACTCTAACATCAGGAGACATTTTTTTCCCACTCGAGTAACTTTTATTGAATTCTTATAAAAACATTGGCTTATTTGATGATGATCTGAAGTTCTTTAGGTACAAGTAATTTGCTATTTTTTCCTATCACTGTCCCCAGAGGAGTATAAAATCTGCACAGATTACGAGGTCAGATAATGGAGTAAAGTGGCTTCCCACCCTCTAGATCCTTAAACTGCCCTCAAGCTCTTGACAGTGAAGCAACGTAGAGCACTTACAGTTGTGGGCTGCTACTTGCCCAGAGCAATACGGTAATTATACTTTAAATAATCAGGTCACAGGTCTGATACCAACAGCCATTAAAATGCACAACGGAGTCATAAATAAAGCTTTTGAAGCACCTTCAGAGCACTGGCAAAATGCACATTTACAATTCGCAACAGACGGTTCATAAAAGTTGTCTTTGATTTGCACTATAAAGGTTTAATGTGTTTAGTTTCAGATCCTGACGCAGTGTACCTTCGTATGCAGAATGTTAACACTATTATAAAACAGAGAATTCCTTTATTGTCATTGTACAGGTGGCAAGTGCAGTGAAATCTAGTCTTCCCATCTTAGTCTCCTATGAGGCACACATACAGAGGGATATCATTCCCTTTGACTGGTCGTGTTTTTCAAACCCTTCTCACTCAATCACCAGGGTACAGGTGAGGTGTTGAACCCTGGGCTATACAGCGCCTTAGTCTTGTGTGTGTGTAGAGCTTTAAAGAAGAGCGTGTCACCTCTGACTCCTGTAAGACTCCCCATAAGACTCTGGTTCTCCAGCGATTGCTTAGGTTACTGGCCTTGGTGCTGGGAGGAGAAATATACAGGTTCTGACGCTTTACTGATTCACAGAAAAAAATCAGTCTGTAGACAAGAAAAAGTATGAACTTTTTTAGTGGGATCAATAGACTAAAGGAAATTTCGCACCAAAATTTATTATAACTGCCTTTTGTCATTTAGATTTCCATAAAACAATAATAACAGTTAGCCAATATAAATGTTTAGGCTTTCATGGTGTTTGCGCTTCATTGCAATGCCTGAGTTTCATAAAAAGACTCATCTGCATTTGCATGGAATCCATTATAAGCTGTAAAATGTATACTGATAAGCACCTTACTTTGTTTTCCCTATTACTCTGGCCACACACAGGACAGGAAAACATAACTAAAACCGAACAATGGTCGTCAGACAATGGGTTTGTGAAATTAGCATAATTTCCTCAGTTTTTTAATCAGCACCACTGATTAAGCATTTTCACAGTTACATTGTTGCGGAGTGGCTACTCCTCTGTAACCCACTGAATCCCTTTGTCCACCGTCTGACTGTCTCTCTCTGATTATCAATTGACATCTGAGGCCGATTCTTTTCTACTCCTCTCAAGGCTAACCAACTTCAAGTTGTCTGTCCCAGTTATCCAGTATCTGGTTTAAGACACCATCAGTTTAAGGGCTTCCTGACTGGCACTAATCACTGTGTAAGGCAAAACTGAAGAACGGTTAATATGAAAGGTACAGACCTTAACAGCACACACCCCACATACCCAGAAAATGCAAATGCAGCTGCAGTGCTTAACCTGCCACCGGCCAGACGGCTTGGAGTCCTCCTGTGCCTCTTTGCTTGGGGACGTACAGAGACAGTGAAGTTCTATAGAGGGGGGCTAGCGATAGCATCCTAGAGAGATATTCTGCCTAGAGCTTTGTGACACACTCAGCCTTATAGGCTACGCTTCTGTGTGTAATTTCAAAGCCCTTACATTTCCTGGAGGTGCCGTGAACGGGTGAGGATTCCTTTACAGCTTGGACAGAGGCTGCAGATTTCAGGGTTTTCATTTGTAGGAACTGTTCCTCTTCAAGGTCATATTCTGATTTGCTCATTGAGATGACATCTTATCATCTCAGTGGCAGAAGGAAAGCAAAAGTGGCTTTGATGCCAGGCAAGCAGGTTCAAAAAGTTGCAGGAGTAAACTGACTGGGTGCGTTTGTCAGGATTTCAAGCAGCCATTTATAAATAGCTATTTTTTTACACTAGAGTAAATTTTCTGATTTTGTATGATAAAAGTTTGTTCACGTTGTTGAGATTCATCCAGCTCTGTGTGTATTCAGGTCCCACTACAGTATCATACAGTAGATAATCAGTCCATCCATCTTTCGAAAGTGGTTCCCAATGCTCAGGCGAAAATTGCCAACTGTGACCCTATCAAATCTGGCCTCCTAATCCCGTATATCCCTTATATCTAATTGGTGAATTCTCTCCTGCCCCTTCACCACCTTAGCTACTGTGAGATGAGCATCGCATCATGCAGGTGGGTGCTACACAGTGGCTGTGGTTGAAGTGGCTCCCCATTGGTTCTGTAAAGCGCTTTGAGTGTTGAGTGAAGCACTGTATAAAGTTAACATTCATTCATCTTCCAACTGTGTATCTTGGTCAAGGTCCAGGAGGTCCTGGCATTGGGCAGGAAGCAGAGCTGGATATGGTAAATAAGAACCTCTTGTACAGGGTGACCCTGTGACACTGACTCAGAGAAGCAGTTAGAAGATGAACGATTGGTTGGACAGATGTCAGGAAGGACAAAGCTTTTTAAAGGAGTCACTGCTCTTGCCCATCTCCCTGAAGGTAGGCATTCAGACATCCAGAGTGCTGCCAGGCTACTGCCCCCCAAGGGGAAGCCTCCTTCACTATCAGAGATCCCCGAGATCACTATTAGGGAGGGACTGTAACAGTGACACACATAGTCACACACACACACACACGCAGGTCCCACCTGCCCCTCTCGCCTCTTTGGGCCTCAGGCCAATCGGGAGCAACAGTGAGTCAGGCAACAGTCATTCCCAGCATCATAGCAGCTTGCAGCCACTAGGGGGGGTCATCAGCATTAACCCGAGCTTGATTAACACTCAGCTTTGGAGTACTGCCCCACATTGTGTGAGCAGAGACTGAATACACTGCCTTTGTGGCGGACAAGCCAGGCCTGCCTCGAGTTTTTCTCTTTCTATAACTGACGGTTACATGTAGTGAGCCAGTTTGTTTGACCTCTATTGTGGGAAGCTCAACCCAAATAAGGTATTGTGAGTCTTTTTTTTAATTATGTAATAGCTATTTATAGACAACAGCTCTAATTACTCAATAGCCTAAAGAGTCGCCTCAGAAATGCAGCCATAAAGGGCCCAATTAAAAGAAGTTTAATTCTCATACCTGGGAATAGCTAACATCAAAATTGATTTCGTAGTTTCCGCTTGTAGTTGACTGAATGGGTGTTGGATCTGTGCATGCACAAATAATCTTTTTGTAAATCAAATGTTGGATCAGCTTGTATGATCACTGACTATCTTATTTAAATTTCAAATGGCATTAGATAAACTGAGGCAAAAAGTATATTATTTAATTTATTAGTTAATAGTACTGAATGTATTATTCAGTGTCTGAAAGGCTTGAGTTTAATACAGTTTAATGAATTAAAACATTTCATAGAAAACAGAGGATTTGAAGGCATTTTTCTGAAAATTTGGAAAAAACAAGAAATTGATAAAGATGGAAAGTAATTAAAGGGATGTAAAATAAGGAGGCTGGAACTTTCTGGGAGAATTTTGCCGTGGGGTAAAACAATGAAGTAGCCCTCAGTTCCACGGGGAAAATCATCTGGGTGAGAATCATATGGGTGAGAATCATCTGGCTGAGATCCTCCAGGAGCCGCAGCAGGGACCTGGCAGCTACTGACATAAAGTCAACGCCTCTGGGACAGGAAGTGCTGAGAATGACAACAAAGTTGCACTTCCTGTTAAAAATGCATGCAGGCAGCTTGGGTCTTGCACTCAGCATTTCCCCTGAGATTCAAAGCCCTGTCGCCTATGTGATTGTCAGTGTGTGTGTGTGTGTGTGTGTGTTTCTATACCCATAGACATTACCTACCATTCCCCACTCCCCATTGCTGCCAGGTTCACTGTGGCGTGTCCCCAGCAGGGGGAGTGACATCGCTCCAGGTGACTGTATAATGAGGCAGGCAGCCGTGGATCTGAAGTGTGATTGCATTTATTATCACCTATGACAAATATCTTAGTTGCTGTGTGCTAAAGAATGCTGCCACTTGCTCTCCATCTATTATTTATCCTTTCTGCCGTTTAACATTATTACTGTTATTCAGTGTCCCTAGTAGGAAAGGCAATTTACATAGCATTACTCATTTATGCAGAATTTATGTCTGAGCTTCCCAGCACTCTAGGGTCCAAACACAGTGTCCTCCATGGGATCAGCAATGTCAGGCTTTGGATCCAGTTCCTTCAGCACCAAACTGAAAAAAGATAACATCATATCGAGTCCCCAAATGTAGCCCCCATCAATCTGGCAAATTAACTATCTCATGCCCATCCTCTTGCACCCTAAACAGCCCCCCCACCAGAATAAAATTAATTTTATTGGATGGATATTGGATCCCCTGGTTTACAATAAACAAGCTGGCTATCTCACTTCCCCTGAGTAATTTTACAGCGACTTGGACTTCCCTGACAATCAGCACGGGGTCCTCGCTAAAATGGAAGCTGAGAGATAAGTGGGGGCCCTGGGCATCTGGGAGCGAGTCCGAAGACCATGAGGCAGCCTCATGCGGTGGCTTGGTATAGATGGTGACCTTGGCATCTGGCTTTCACTGCTGTTATTACATCACTTTGTTATTATACAAGAATGATTAAAAGTACTAATTACAGAGCTAACAGAATGTTATTTGGAAATGGAAAGTGGCATAATGGAATGTTATTAAACTGAGGTTTCAGCATTGAGTCGTCCTTAATACCGTTAATATTCCCTGTTATAAGCTAAAAAAGCGGGACTTTGAAGTTAATCAAAGGCATGACTATGATTTTTTACTGCAAAGTTAATCTCAAAGGAATCAGTTCCTCTTAAAATCAATAGTCCAATATACGTAAATCCTCTGAATAAGAAGTAAGCAGCTTTGGCTTCTACCTTAATTACTACTGTAGTCTGTCGTGAATTATAGAAGCAGGGAACCCATCTTGGCTCCAAGGTATTCATCGTCGACATTTTACTTCTTTAATCACCGGCCTATCTTATTGCAGATGATGAACTTGAAAAGGCCACATCAACACCAATACTGACTGTCAGTGACAGGGGTATTGCCTAGTGCCTGGGGTGTGCATATGCAATTCCTAATGCAGTATCTTGATGTCGCTCTGTTATCTATGTTTTCATTTGTGTGACTCTGGCGATCACACCTGTGGGTAACGTGCAGCGAGATTTTGTATATAGGACAAGTCCCTGAGATGGTCATGCATGGGTGGCCCTGTATCTATGTACAGATAGTTCTCAGTGCCATGTAATTGTATGTGGTTGTGACACTATACCCAGGACAGCTGTTAGCATGGCTGTCTGTGTGCTCCTGACTTAATTACGGCTGAAGTCTGTGGTGAATTATAGAAGCAAGGAACCAATCAGAGGAATGTAAATGTGCTTTGAGCGAGCCTGCTCATGAATATTTATGAATACAAGGAAAAGGTGCAGAGTTCAAAATTTTTGCGACCATATACCGTTGACAGAGCTGTTGTCTCCTGGTAGACCATCTTTCATGCCGTGAATCTGCAGGAGGTGGCTGGGGGTGTTGAATTAACCCTACTTTCACATTGGTTGGGGGGTGTTTGAGCAGAGTGCAGCTACCTGGTGAGCTCACAGTGTTTGTTCTTCCTCCCCCCTCAGGTGGGATCCCCTTCATCCTCACAGGAGAGCTCTTTGAGCAGTCATATCGATCTGCTGCCTTCATGATTGCTGGAACCGTTAACTGGCTGTCCAACTTCTCTGTGGGCCTGCTGTTTCCCTTCATCCAGGTGTGTATACTGTCCCCTTGGGCCTGATGCAACATCCAAGACAGCTGAGAATATTCGATGTTCCAGATAATGTAAAGAATTGCCACCTACAGGGGAGGTGTTTAATATCACACACTCTAAATGATATAGGTGTTTGGCATCACATTGTCACTCCACAAATGGGAGAGGTCCCTCAATCAGCCAGATGTTTAATATAACACAGTCCCTGCCAATGGGAGAGGTCCCTCAGTCAGCCAGATGTTTAATATAACACAGTCCCTGCCAATGGGAGAGGTCCCTCAGTCAGCCAGATGTTTAATATAACACAGTTACTCTGCCAATGGAAGAAGTCTTCTGTTGTACCTGGTGTGTCATGCACAGAAACTGGGGCCCCGCTGATGCGCAGTGTGCGTTGGTGGGATTTATCTGCCTACGGGTGCTTCATCTTCACCCCAGTCAACGCATCGTCTGAGGCTCAGGGAAACAGGCATATAATTAACGTGTCATGTTGTGCTCCCAGCAGCATTAGTGTCATTCTAACATTGCTATGGCTGGTGAGAGTCGTCCTTATGTCGCTGTAGTCGGTGACGGTTGCCTTAATGTTGCCATGGTTTCTCTTACACACCCAAGAGAACTCAATACACTAAAGCAGGTGTGAGCCACAAAGAGTCAGTCTAGGAGATGTCACTGTCACAGTTACATGAATTTAATGTCATTTCACACGTATTGGTACTGTTGATGTTATTAATAGACAATGACATTATAAGCCGAATGGTGTGTGTATGCCCTGCGATGGGTTGGTGCCCCATCCTGGGTTGTTCCCTGCCTTGCGCCCGTAGCCTCTGGAATAGGCTCTGGACCCTCCCGCAACCCTGACTAGGACAAGCAGTTTCAGAAGATGGATGGATGGACGGACATTATAAGCCTTTTGGGGTGGCGAGTTCTCAGGCAAATGCTCTGGAGGTGCAGGCACTCCCTCGTAAAGCAGGAGGCAGTGTGGCATGTACCTTCTGGAGGAAGCTGAACTCACAGATATGAATCAAAAGATTGTTTTTGTCCACCCACTGTGAAACTAAGTCCACTGTTGAATATAACATTAAGGTCTGTGGTGTCTCCTGATGCGTCGGGGGACAGTGACAGCATTTCCAGGTACCGTCTGAGGCTCACTCCTTTATGTGCTCACCGCTGTTCTGCATGCTTTGCTCAAAGAGATCCTGAGTTTGACTCTGAGGTGCTGGAAAGATTCCCCTCAGGACAAAGATTTACCTCCTGACCCTGTGCAACCAAGCTATTTGCTGCTGTCAGATGAGCGTCCAAAAAAATCAGGCATCAGTCAGGCTAATTCAGATTACTTCTGTCTCTTACTACAACAGATTGTTCATCATATAAACTGGCTGTACAGAGCTTTTTTGCTTGGTTGCAGAAACTCTAGATCTTGTTGGAGTGAGAGTGCGTGAGTTTGAGAACACGTGTGTGTGGTTATGAATGCCTTTCAGACGCCCTCTACGTTTGTGCAGCTTGCAGATAACAATAACATGGATTCCCTGTCTGAAAGGTAGGGGGACTGAAATGTGTAAACAGCAGTGATGGCCTGTTGTGTATCAGGAGATGCAGCCCTGCAGGGATACTCATAAAAGCACACAGGAATAGTGTAAGAACGTACCAGCATGTAGGATCAGGCAGCTTCAGATAATACATGTTAGGCCTGATCTTCTTCTGACAACAGCATGCATGTCTCAGTCATGTAACAGAAGTACTGCTAGGAAGAATGGTTCTGAAAACTCCACTATGAACACTTATAACACACTTGCAGGTAGCCCAACTGAAAGACCAATGACCTGACTTACATACAAGAACTGGACACTGGTATTATTTACAGTATGTGAGTTCCATTCCTTGACTGTGACTATATAAATCTTTGATGAAATGTGTTGGATGTAGTATTGAAACATAACATGATTGCTAAATGAACTTTTATCATCGCCACACCTCAAAATTTTATCGTAAATTTGGATCATGATGTACTGACCAAGGAATAGTGTCTGTCCCAATGCTAAACCATTCAAAAGCCCCCACTGTAAGTGTTGAGGTTTTTCTGCTCAATGAGCGTCACTGTTTGACAGGAATGATTTACCTGGTTGTTCCACCTCTGGGCTCCTCTGTGCTTCGAGTCCGCCGGTGTTACCAATGAGCATCCAGCAGGGGCTCACTGTAAATATATTTGCATGACACTGCAGAAACATTGAAATGTGTAACCCATGAAGAAAAACTGCATGACAAAAACAGTATGTTTAGGATTCTGTTCATCACCCTAAATGTCTGGACCGTCACTGTCTCTCTCCACCCCCTTGGTCCTGCCCCAGAACTTTGCAGGTTGTAGCTGAACCCATCTCCTGTGAAGTCCTTAGTGTACTTGGTCACTCATGATTTTTGATTAAGCTGCCTGCGGGACCATCTCAGACAGCATACAGTGACATTGCGGCCATGTGACAGCAGATGGCGATGTATTTAAAGAGCTGATCAGACAGCGAAAGTTTTTCAATTTAAATCAGTGACATAATTTGCTAACCAAATAAAGAAGCCTGGTTGCATTCCTGTTTCTGCAGAGCCTGTCAGCTGGCTTGCTGTGCTCAGAGCTGAAATGACCTGTTTATCCTTTCTCTGCCCCATAGACGGCAACACCGGTGTTTTCTCTGGGTGACAGATTAGCTTAGCTCAGTTCAAAGAAAGCATACAGAGCTCAGGACTAGTCATACATACTGGAAGATGATAGAGGTGAAATTGCCTTTTTATGATTACATGACCTGCATAGATTTACCCAACGGCACCTCCTATATGTGCGGAAAAACCTCACAGTTTTGTTAATGCTGGGCTAAATTTTTTCTGGAATCTGCTGTGTATCACACGTGTTGCAGTTTCCACCATAAACTTGCATTAATACAAACCCTGTGGCAGCACAGGGCACAGGGCCGTTAAAAAAGGCCCGCAGCTCTCACAGCGCACCCCCTACACCTCCCTCCACATGGGAGGGAGGTTCTTCAAGGCCAGCCGGGTGGAGCAGGACGAGCAGAGACACCTGAGATTGATCCAGACCTGGTTGGGTGCGGGGGGGGGGCAGCTTTACAATTAAATAACCATTAACTGTATATTCGCACCCGATCTCCCAATAAAACATAAGCTACACACCTCTTCCTGACAGCGGGAGGTTGACTCAGAGCAAGATTAGTAACAGAGAGAAATGGCTACAGTTAAGCACTTTGCTGGAGCTTTCTGCTGGGAAATACGAGCCATTCACGCTCCTTTGGGGCCTCAACTGAGGGAGGGGGGTTCAAATGAAAGCAGCGGCCCCCCGGGAAATGCTCGATGTCATATGGTGTGGCTGACTCGTCAGAAGGAGATCCATCCTGATAAGTCATCTATCTGCATTTACATGTCCTTCTTTCTTCCTCTTGTCTTCCTCATTCCTGCATTATCTGTACCTAGATGATCTCTGAAGGTGTCCCCGTGAAGCTGTGCACAGCAGGATAACGGCAGCGGTGACGTGGATGTCCCCTATGTGTCCCTCCCGTTGGGAGTCATTCACCCAGATTCCTGTATATTTATGTCTGTCTGTATGAAACATCTCATCTTCTTTCATCTCATATTCTCTTTCTAAAAATAATCTGTCTCTCTTTTTCTGTCTCTCTCCCCGTGTTGCTCTGCAACAGGCTTGTGGGGTTTTTGTCGTGTCGGCCGCATGACAATGGTTAGGCTCAGGGCCTGTCAGGCTTACGTGAGATACCATGTGTGTGCACACGTCTGTTCTTGCCGCGGTTCCTCTCACTCATGGGTTCATGACTCCCCCTCTGGCTGCTGAGCGGTCTCCATAGTCACCCTCCTGTTATGGTACAGATGCGGCCCCCAGTCCCTGGTCGCTGTTTAGCCCCTTGACAGAAAGCCTGGCTCCGATTTCCCCATCTGCCCGGTTCGGGAGGGGCTCCGATAAACATGCTCTCTCAGAGAAACTTGTGCCTTTTTGCCCGTTGTGAGTATCTGTAAATGTGACAGGATGCGATGGCAGGATTGGCTGAGATGCAGGCATGTTGACAGGCCCCTTTTCAGCAAGCCATGCGGTGCAGTGAACCCCAGCCCCCCCGATTAAAGCTCCATCCATGTCTCCATATTTCCCGCTGGATGTTTCCTGCAGCGTTTAACACTGGTGCCGGTCCTCGTCTTCCTTACACTGGCGCCGGTCCTCGTCTTCCTAACACTGGCGCCGGTCCTCGTCTTCCTTACACTGGCGCCGGTCCTCATCTTCCTAACACTGGCGCCGGTCCTCAGTCCACTGGCGTATGCATTTTCCGGTGGCTGTGACCTTCTCCTTCTATGGCCAGGCGCATAGGAACTGGCAGGATCTACACCCCCCAATATTTCAATTGCCGTTATCCACAACCCCACCAAAAATATAATTAAAGCTTTGCATTTGAATTATTAAATTGTTAAACATCAAAGGCTCTCCTATACCCATGACTGAGGCATTTCCTTCATAACTTGATAGCAGAAGCTCTGCAGATTTGGGGGGGGGGGGGGGGGGGGGGGGGGGGGGGGGGGGGGGGGGGGGGGGG
>JAODKC010000016.1:19513135-19525716 GCA_026777985.1 Mormyrops attenuatus | reverse complement strand
GTTTTATACGTAAAGCACCGCGCGTAATGTGTTATCAACTGATATTGCTAACAATGGCTTTAACAATTAACCGGGCTGAATTGGATTTCATGATTAGTCGGATTTGTTGGATTTAAGGTAGTAAGGGCTACTGGCAGGTTCCCCTGATGCCTGCAGCTCAGGAACTGACGGCGTTTCGTGCTCCGATGGGGCTGTTCCATTTTACCACCATGCCTTTTGGATTACACTGGGCCACTACAACCTTCCAACGCCTAATGGATCAGGTGTTGAGAGGGCCAGAAGGTTATGCTGCTGCCTATATAGATGATGTGGTAGTCTATTGCTCTTCATGGGCTGAACACATAAGGCATTTGGCCAATGTATTGCAAAGGATCAGCAAGGTCGGTCTGGTGGTCAATGCTAGTGCCAGCTGGCCAAGCCTGAGGTGTGCTATCTGGGGTATGTCTTAGGTGTGAGACTATCAAGCCTCAAGTGAGTATGGTGGAGGTGGTCCGGGACTGTCCACCACCCACTACAAAGAAGGGAGTGAGGTCCTTCTTGGGTTTGGCTGGGTGGTATCGGCGGTTCATACCCAATTTCTCTAGCGGGCCACAGCGTTGACCAGCTTGACTCGCAAGTCTGGTCCTAACAAATTGGTTTGGACTGAGGAGTGCGATCAGGCTTCTCAGGATCTTAAGGCCAGTTTATGCCACAGTCCAGTGTTGCAGAGCCCCAATTTTGACCTCCCCTTTTCAGTCCAGACTGATGCCTCTGGGTTGGGGCTTGGGGCTGTGTTGCTGCAAGGAGGGGGAGAGGACCGGAGGCCGGTTCTGTACTTAAGCAGCAAGCTCTTTCTCAGAGAGATGAGGTACTCTACGGTGGAGAAGGAGTGCCTGGCAATCCAGTGGGCATTGGATACCCTTAACTATTATTTATTGGGTGAAGATGCTAGGATCACCCTAGTAATGCTAGGATCACGCGGTGGTACTTGTCATTGCAGCCATATAAGTTTATGGGTCAGTACACAGCGGGTAAGGACAATGTGACTGCTGACTTCTTGTCCCACCTCTGTGAGGTGGGACAAGCTTGGGGGGGTGTGAGGCCGCAGTGTATGGAAGCGTCCTCATTGTCTTTAGGGGACTGTAACATATCATCTTTCCCCAACGGAGAATTATTGTTCTTGCATTTTCTCCCAGGTTATTTTGTTTGCTGGATCGGCGAGTGTGGAAGCGGATGGGCGCACACATGTTGTGGAAACAAGGCCGAGCCTTTTATTTATATTTATTGTCCGTTTTTGTGAATTATTAGTTCTTACCTCTGTTGTAGTGTCCTGGTTGATAGTGAAGTGTGTCTGTTCCAGGATGGCTACAGGAAGGTGGGGGTGTATGTAAGGGCAGGAATGCTATCTTGGGGGGATTAATAAGGGTAGATGCTCGTCAAGGGTAAATGGGGTTGACGGGCGTCTGGTAGGATATGTGATATAGGCAAAGGACCTGGTGTTCATTTCTGTAGCTCCCGTCTTATTTTCCTTTTGTCCCTTTTGGTAAGATGTTACCCCTGTAGCCATTGGGGAATGGTAGGTTCCAATTAAAGGGGAGGGGACAAGGGTTTATAACAGGGGTGGGGAACCTTTTTCCTATCAAGGGCCATTTTTTTTATAACATCCTTCAAGGGCCATATTAAATTACTGAACAAACATCTCTAATATGATGGCTGGAACTGCATCTCTTTGGTGAGGCGGCTGATGTCAGAGGGTAGACGGTAACTGCGGTGTCAATTACACAAAGACAAATACATATATTTGATGTATGTTCTGTGTCTACAACTATATGTGTAAATTTATGATGAAATAACAAATGTTAGGTTTTGCAGGCAATCTTATACACGTGCATGCATGTGCATTTTTGATGTGAACACCTCATGTGGCACATGGGGAAAAGTTGCATCATTGAGTCATGAGTACAAGCTGCCAGAAATTTAGACACAGAATGTGTACATTTCAAGTATCAGATGGTATAAAGATAAAGAGCATGTGTGTGTATGAAAGAGAGAGAGAGAGAGTCAGTGTCATTCAAGTGGAAGATACACATTTATCATATAAAAAAGCACATACACAAAAGGTACAAAACCATTTCTAGCCACTAACAGTCGTCACACACCCAAGGACCCTCGTTCCTACACTTGCGACAGGTGTACCTGTCACACTGTACACATCTCTCTGAACTGTGGTTCCTATTACAATCGTTTTTACTTTGTGACACATTTATAATGCGTATACCGCGCTAATGTCATGCCAGGACCCTTTTTACCGATATACGTAAATCAATGTATCCTTTAGCGCTAACTTTTACAACTGAATAAGTTTACACAGATTGTTGCAGACATCAACTGTATCTATTTATTATATCAAATATAACCACTTGAATATGATACGGAAACATACACACACACGCGAAAATCTTTTTTATTGTACCCTAATATATTTGGACCGCAATCTGTTTCTGAGTAATTAGCACTTTTGTTTTTACAACTGAATAAGGTTACACACACGTCCGGAGTAATTTATAGTCTTTTGTGTGCTCATAACTGCGCAATCTTTTTCGTATGTAGCGACGTCAGTCCTGATCGAACTTTAAAACTGAAAAAACAGATTAACACCGATTGTTACAGACAGTAACCAAATGCATGCAGTTATTTTATCAAATACTTTAGGGAAACTGAAATCGCAATTGCCGAATCAAGAGAAATGGGGATTCAATTGTATTTCAAATTACGATATATTAACGCCTGTATTTTACGATTCCTCAGACCACACTGTTAGAAAAACGTTTCTGTGCTGACCCGAGGTTGAAAACGTGAAACTCTCTTTCATTTGCAAAACAATAGGCGTTGATTGGCGCTGATGAGGCGGCAGGCAGCTTGTGTGGGGAGTGAGGGGGGGGGCTCCACCTGAGGTGCGTCCGAGAATTTTCGGAAGCTTCAGGAATTCCATTGATGGGCCGGATCAAATGGTCTTGCGAGCCGTATATGGCCCGGAGGCCGGAGGTTCCCCACCCCTGGTTTTTTTGGACATCCTATGTTGTCTTTTCCCAACCCTGAGGCCTCTTGACACTTTACCGTACAACACACCCATATTCAAAAGAGGGGATAGAAGTAATCCATCAAACTATAGGCCAATTAGTTTAACTTGCATAACTGGAAAGGTAATGGAAGCTATAATCCAAGTGAATATAATCCAATTTCCTGGGTTGGGGTTGTATGGAGGGGGTTAGGGTTAGGGTTCTCCCTGCGGTGTACCTTCGGTACCTGGATGATATTTTTGGAGTGTGGCAGCACGGTGAGGCACATTTCAGTACTTTCATTAATCTAACGAATACGCATCATCCCCACATTACGGTTAAATGCAAAACCAGTTATGATTCAATTAACTTTTTGGATACTACAGTATTCTGTGGAGAATTGGTGGAGGGACACAGGACCCTTAAAACTAAGGTTCATTTCAAGGAAACAGATACACATACCCTACTCCATAAGAACAGTTATCACCCTAAGCATACCTTTGCGGGCTTAATTAAATCCCAACTTATTAGATTCCACCGCTTGTGTACAGATCCAGAGGATTTTAATGCGGCCACTTCCACCCTATTTAGGGCGTTCAGGCATAGGGGGTACACAAAGCAGTTTCTAAGGGGAATTAAAACCAAGACATTAAAGGATATTCACACGCCAACTCGGTTAACATCAGAGGAACTTGTAGTGGTTCCACTAATTACTACTTACTCTGCAAAGGCTGTTGCCTTAAACAACAGGTTAAAAAGTAATTTTCTCCAAGCACAGCAGTACGTCCCTCAATTACAACAATTTCAGCTCATTTCAGCTTACAGGAAAAATAAAAATCTTAAGGATCTACTAGTTCACTCTAAATTCAATTCATTCACAGTAGACAACTTAACTCAACTCAGAACGTATTTTAGACCGGTTAAAAGCGTTATGCGGGGGGGATTAATACTACCAACTCAGGAGAATATCTCCCTCACCACTTGTAATGTAGTAATGTATCTTATCTAATACAAACAGTGCCGGATTAGATATGTGGGGGAGACGGGCAATAAATTAGCAGATCGCTTTAAACAACATTTACGTACGTTTTCCCAGGGTAATAAATTTTGGTACAACATTTTCAGCAGTGTGGGCTGAATAATGTAATGATGTCAGGTTTAGAAACAAACATTAACTGGTCACGGACACAAAGGGTCAAAAGGGAATATAGTTGGATTCAGCAATTACAAACTTGGACCCCCCAAGGACTCAACATGAGGTAAGTGAGGCAGACTGCGTGGAGGAGGACCATGGGAATCTGCTGGTAGTGTGGGGAAGGGGGTTATAATTAACGGGGCTGCTCCACCAGGGCACTTATTGATGCAAGTACGGGGACACCTCACTGATGTAATATGTTTGAGTAGTGTGTGGTGTGTCATTAACAATTTTTACTACTATTCATGCACTTATGTCTTTGGATATGCGGGAGGTGTCCTTGGGGATTTTTTTATACAGCTACATAGGACATGAAATCTTGGGTTGTAAATAGTATATAGTGGGGGTATTTTCTTAGATTGCCTGGATACAATTTGGCCACATTCCAGCATTACCTATGTGGGTTCACCACCACTATATAATAAATAAGAAAACCTTTGTTCACCACAGATTAGGATTTAACGTAATTTGGATGAATTTATAGGACATGTCTGAGGATGTTTTCTGATTTTTCATTCCATTTCTGGGAGACGGAAATAAAGGAATCTTGTTCGATTACGTTTCCTGCATTCTCATTTTTTGGATATAACTCACATATTGCTCGCTCTCTCTCTGTAACATTTCTATTTTTTGACATTTTGTCCCCCCAACTTTTATTCTGGTGGAATTCATCCCCCCTCCCTAAACCTAAGGGATCCTTTGTGTAGGGTACCCCTCTATACATCCCCCTGCCCTAACCCCAACCCCATATTTCCCTTCCCTAAACCTAAGGGACCCTTTGTATGGGTTAGGGTTAGGGTTAGGGTGTAGTTAGAGTATGGAATAGTCTTCCTGCTAGTGCAGTGCAAGCTAAAACCCTGGGTTCCTTTAAAACAGAGCTAGATAAGATTTTAACAACTCTGAGCTATTTGTTAAGTTCTCCCCAAACGAGCTTGATGGCCCCCTCTCGTTTGTAAATTTCTTATGTTCTTATCCACCCATTTTGCTCAATTTCTCAAAACATGCGTCGACTGCTAGACTTCTACTTGAGATATGGATATAGATATTGATTTACTGTGAATACATGGTTAATATATGATTAATGTGATAAGTACTTATGTACTTTAACTACAGTATAACATATTGCGACTATACTCCCTGTGCACCAGTTGGAGCAGCTTCGAATCCCATCCTGCAAGTGGCTTTTCCCCTTCTCCGCTGCCAGTCTCTCCAAGGTCTTCAGAACCTGTGAAACTAACTATGTTCAGGCTACCAAGAGACAAGGACACACAGTATTCAAAACAATCTCTTCTTGCCTATGGGCTAAGACATAACAGACCAAATATGCCTCCCTTCCCGGGCCTACCAATGTCCAGCCTTCTTTCCACAGTGGTCCCATTTTTTAAGAAGGGAACAAGACAATGTTCCAATTTCAGGGGGATCATACTCCTCAACCTCCCTGGAAAGGCCAGAGTACTAGAGAGGAGGGTTTGTCCAGGAGGAGCAATTTGGATTTCATCCTGGTCGTGGACCAGTGGACCAGCTCTTTACCTTCACAGGGATACTGGATGGTTCAAGGGAGTTTGCCCATCCAGTCTACATGTGTTTTGTGGACTTGGGAATGGCATATCACCATGTCCCCTGGAGAGTCATATGGGGGTGCTTCAGAAGCTTGGGGTGCCGAGTCTGCTATTATGGACCATTAGGCCCCTGTATAACTAGAGCAAGAGCTTGGTTCACATTGCTGAGAATAAGTCAGACTCATTCCCCATGGGGGTGGACTGCCATGGCTGCCCTTTGTCACTGATTCTGTTCATGATTTTTATGGACAGAATTTCTAGACGCAGCCAAGGGGCAGAGGGGATGCGGTTCGAGGACCTCAGGATCACATCTTTGCTTTTGTAGATGATTTGGCCTTATTTCATCGAGCTGTACTTCCAGTATGCATTGGGGAGTTTGCAGCCGGGATGAGGATCAGCACCTCCAAGTCTGAGGATATGGTTCTGAACTGGAAAATGATGTATTGCCCCCTCTAGGTTGAGGATGAGTTACTGCCTCAAGTGGAAGAGTTCAAGTGTCTTGAAGACTTGTCTTGAAGACTCATTAGTGAGGGATGAAGATCGGGAGACTGACAGCCAGATCAGTGCAGCATCAACAGTTATGTGGACATTATATTTGTGTGTCATGTTGAAGAGAGAGCTAAGCTAAAAGGCAAAACTGTGATGAACAAATTGATCTATGTTCCAACCCTCACCTATGGCTATTAGCCCAGGGTAGTGACTGAAAGAATGAGATGGGGCAGTTCCAGGACACGCTGGAATGGCATCTCCCAAATGGCCTGGGGACACCTGGGTATCTCCCTGAAGGAGCTGGATGAGATGGCTGGGGAGAGGGAGGTCTGGACATCTCTGCTCAGACTGCTGACCCTGCAACCTGGACCTGGATAAGTCTCAACTGCAATTTTTTACCTCATCAAGAAATGGAGAAATAAACAAATAACTAACAAAATAAACTAAATAAATGAACAGAAAGATTCAGGCTTTGTGTTTTTAGAGTTCAAATTTTTATTTGTTTTTCTGACATTTCATCCCACCACTACTGTGCCTGCACACATGCAGTTTTAGCAACACACTCATCCTGAAGTTATGTCTTACATGTGTTTCTTAAACCTTAATGGTTAACGCAACTTTTTTCACTACAGACTATTCATTGTCAGATTTACTGTTAAAGCATACAATTTAAAGAATTCATATTTTCAGTTTAAAAAAAGGCTAATATGTGCTTCAGTTGCCTAAACTGGGGTAGTCTGACATGCCTTGACATGTTTATATATTTCACATATCTGAAAGATATGCCAAAGTGCCACCTGCCCAAGATCCCAAAATACTACCATTGTTTATATTCAGCAGAAACCCAGCACCAAACTTAGCGTTAAGAATGTCATTAATCTATTTTTTGTAAATCAACTGTAAACAGACACTTTTCAAAGAACAATTTTCATAGGTAAAGATTTTGTAAAAAACACACTATAAACATTTCTGGGTAAGACTTTTGAGCATGTGGTGTTGGCATGTGGTGATTAAAACATCCAGAAACATCCAAATGTCATTTGGTTTGATTACTAAAGTGTTACTATTTTCTTCAAAGCCATTAACCTACACAATGAATATTGATGAGGCAATGAATGAATCTCAATCTCTACTTGTAAATAGTCATTCAATATGAAAGAAGACAAATTCATGCTTGTGGATCAGATGTCAGTAAGTGGGCTCAAAAATAATGATTGGAACCTACAGAAATGCTTTTATTAATAAAGGAAGGAGGAAGGAGGATCCCTCCATTTTCTAGTGGAGGGATCATATTCATCAGGTTATGACAAGTCACATAGGAATCATAGAAGATATGTCTCCAAGTTCAAAATGAAGGCTTAGTATTCTATGAATGATTTAGGGAAAAATGTGTAGTAAACTTAGTAGTTAAGTATCAAAGAATCGTGCATCATTTTTGTATTAAATGCATATACATTTTTTCTAATCTATGCGAATTTTATACATTTATACATTTTATACATGTCTGCTGTCTGGGAGTTGATTGGATTGACCATTACCAAAATTGCAAATAGATTCCAGTACATTTACTCTATGACAGATTATTTTTCAAAGTGGGATGGAGCATTTCCATTAAAAACAAAATTAGCAGCGTAAGTTGGTATACACTTTCACTCTTTTATATACAGACATGACTGTGCCAAACAAATCCTCTTGGATTAAGGCTACCCTCTCGGATTTAAGATCCCAGTTTAAACAGACTTTTTCTTCATTCATTTACATTTACAAGTTACATTTACAACTTCCTTAAACTTGTTAACTTGATTTGAGAAAACTTAATTCATTTGTGTGTTACCAATTGAAGCAATTATTTTAAGTTGGTCCAAGAGTTCACTTTTCAGAGTGTGGATGACTTGTTTAAAGTAGTCTGGACTAAATGTAAATGAATGAAGAAAAAGTCTATTTAAACTGGGATCTTAAATCAGTGCAGCTAAGCATGAAATCCAGCTTCATGATACAGGCCCCATATCTTCAACAAATCGAGTTTGAGTCAAGACTGAGTCTAACAGGGGAGCGAGTCCTAGGGGAGACCAAATTCATTACCAGAGATGTGTAGGTCAGTCTAAGGCCAGAAAAAAGTTCAATTCTACACCCTGAATCTGAAATCTATAAAGTGTAAACAATACATCAAGCTTTTCAATTTAAATAATTTAATATGACAGCCAACTAAGAAAATTATTTTCAATTAAGAAGCGGAGAACACTCCTCCACTGAATCTTGCAGTAATTATTACTTTCAATGTAACATGACTGTACCTTCTGAACACATTTACCCCCCATCCCCAGCCCCAACCCCATCAGACCAAAAACTACCCTTCAGTGATGCTGTCATTTGTGGCTTTTTTATGTGGTCCTTTGTCTTATTACATTTACACATGTACATTGACACTGCACTGTACATATGCACACAATCAAACATAGTTTTGTACACTACTGTTTATACTGTATTGTGTTGTCAGTGCTATATGTTTACTGTATTTGTATTTAATTGCAACACCATAGGGGGCCCAAGAGAATGGGTATGTAAATGTACTGTGTACTTGTACTTGGATGTATTGACAATAAAGAAGCAAACAATATGCATAAAACAATACATGGTTTCTTTTAAAGGCTTTTTAATTTAGCAAAATTTTTATTAAATGTTTCGTTACATCTTTATGTATATAAAGTGCACCACAATATTCAGTGGCTGATGGGGTGACCAGTTAATCCATGTCAGGGAGTAATTCAGTTTTTCTTGTGCTTTGACTGGTTTGTTTCCTCGATTTGAAAGACTCATCCAACTGATTCACATTCACATTAGTGAACATGCATGATTATAGGAGACTGACCAATCAGCAAACAACAAGAACTCAATGCTTAAGTGAAATAGTACTGGGTATTTGTTGGCTAACTGGATAGCTGTCGCTAGATTACTAGATAAAACTAATTTTGGCTGGATACTTAATCAGGTATTGCCTCTTGACAAACTGAGTTCACTAGCATTTTGTACCTGTCTTTATGTTCTCTTTCCAGATGTCTGTATGAACTGGATGTTTTGCCAGCCACGACAGTGACTAATTTGCAATATTTGGATTCCACACTGTGTTTCTTTTTACTGGATGTCTTGCAAAGAAACTCCTATTGATTTATATATGTGAAGCAGATAATGGGTGACTTGGCAGACATGATGAGGATGTGAGGTAACTGTTAAATTAGAGGGCTGCTTACAGGCTGCAGACATACACTATAGACCCGGACTCATTCAGGAAGGTTTTTCAAATCACAAGTGTTTGAATCTGCATCAAAACTAAGTAAATATTTAACCCAATTCAAATGTGGACTCAGTACCTCAAAAAAATTGTACCAAACCAGCAGAATGACTGGGATGTCTTTTTGTACATCCAAAAATCCGTTTAATATATGAGAGAGAGGCAGTGTGCCATTCTGCAGTCCTTGTTGTTTGTATCCTTGTGCTTTATCATTGTTACTTGATTTGACATGTACAGTATATAAATGAAATATGGCTAAATCACTAGTAAGGAGTTTTGTAGATGATGCACTGTTACAATTAAATTGTGTTCAAAAAATGCACAGAAAGTTTAATTCTGATAGTTAAGATTTTTTAAATAAAATTATATGATTATGACCAGTATGGACCCCATAAGTACTGGAACGAGTAATATTTTGTCTGTGAGCATGGCCTGTGTTTGTAAAAATGTTAGATCTGGTTGTTTTATACTGTTCATTTTAGTTGACCCTGTCTAGTATGATGAAAATTCTCATTACTTTTCTAACCTTTTGATATTTGTACAAAAACCCACCACCAAAATTCTGTTACAATGGTGTCAGAAGTGGGATCTCAGGTTGTCTATGAACCCTAATATGGCACATGGAGGAAGCTGGCAGCCCATCGTGAGACCCCTAGAACCAAGCATTGTGCTTTCCTGGGTTGACCCGATGGAGCTAGCATGCTGCTCTGCAAAGATGGCAGCAGAGGGAGCTACGGTGCCACACCAAGATGCACCACCATATTTGAAAGCAGTAACTATTGGGGTGAAGACTGCTGTGAAAGAGTGGAAAAGAGCCCCCGGAGCCCTACCTAGGCCAAGTGTGTCTTTCATTGAGGCACAATGGTTGGTCTTCCATGGAGATGACAGTCCACCTGGCACTGCAAGGGGAGGCACTCCACGTCCTCGCCTCAAATGAGCAGTGGGAATACGCTGCACTGGAACAGCGTTTCCACCAGAAGTTGTATGAAGACTCAATGAGGAAGAAGCTGGCCAGTCTACAGAGAGAAAGACACAACAGAGTAGCTTCGCCAGCGCATCCAGCTGCAAGTGCCCACTATGTTGGCTGACGCCTTGGCAGAGCAGAGTTGAAACAATTCTGTCGCCTGCCAGTCATGCCAGACCGCTTGCCATGAGGCTGCACCTAGGAGTACTGATGGGAGAATCAAGGTGAGCTGTCCCATGATTGACACCTTGCCCACAAACAAACCCCGCCCCCCACCCCCACCATTTCATCAAGTGGGCCAGGTGGGTCAAGTGCGACCTCTACGTAGACTGTGTCATGAGATGACTGTGTCATGAGATGTCAAATGCTGGTGGTCTTGGGATCCACCATTACACTCAACTGCCTGGGCATCTTGCCAGACTCTAAGCAGCCAGCCCCATTTGTCTGTGACCTAACTGCATCAGGGAGCTGAGAAGATCCAGAAAATGGTGGCAACAGGTGTCATTGAGCAGATGGAAAGTATATGGACTGCACTGGCAGCCATGATGAAGAAAAAGGATGCATCCTGGGGCTTTTCTGTGGACATCCGGTGTCTGAATGCCATAACCCAGAAGGATTCTTACTCACTGCCCCTTAGTGATGATGTGCTAGATCACATCACCTGATCGAAGTGCTTCAATTTCTTAGACCACTGAAGTGGCTGCTGGAAGGTCAAAGTGGCCCCATTGGTCAGGGTCCATAGCATTCCTGTTCATACCCTTCGAATTCTGTAATGCCCCAGCCACCTTTGAGAGTCAGATGTGTCATTTACCTAAAGGATCTACTCACCCACGCTGCTGATTTCGAACTTTGCTGGAAGCGCAAATCTACTCTGTCACCTTGTAGAGGCAATCCTTTGAATGGACTGTGCTTCCAACTGCTTCCACAACCCGGTGCTTTGATTGATCGTGGACACAGATGCCAGCAACAAGGGGCTTGGAGCAGTGATGTCATAGGTGAGGCCTCATGGCAAGAGGATGGTGACTTACTTCAGCCAAATGCTGAGCTGCATCAAGCTTTAACTACTTACTGACCTGCCGCAAACTCCAAGCCTGTCGCCAATTCCTCCCTTACCTCTGTGGATGGCGCTTCCACCTGCATACTGACCATGCATCCTTCACCTGTTTGTTAAGCTTCCGCAATGCCAAGGAACATCTGGTGTGTTGTTGGGAGGCCATTAAGGGGTAAGACTTTGAGGTCCAGCACTGGCTGGGGAGGCTCCACAGAAATTTTGATGCCCTTCCTCGCTGCTCTTCTGGGTCGGATGGCTACAGTGACTAGTGCTGTGCAGATGAGCATAGCCAGATGTGCATTGTAGCAGAGGCGGCACAGGAGGTCACTGATGGTGAGGGGCTGGAGGCCATTGATTGTCAGAGACTGCAGGTGGCGCAACGGAACAACCTGCTACTGGCCCAAGTCAAGGGATGGCTACAGGTGGGGAGGCAACTGGAGTGGAGGGAAGTCCCTGCACTTGACCTGGAGACCAAGGCCCTCTACTCGCAGTGGGGTACCTTTGATAAACACAATAAACCGTTGATGGCAGTGCCCCTAATGGCATGGAGGGTGGGGGTGAGACATTAGCTGTGTCCCTATTTGGAGGCTACATCCTACATAGGATGTAACCTACTTGACCTTTGCAGGCTGGGTCTTTCTAAAAATCCACCCAATGAATCTTGGGATAGGTTGGGCTACCAAGGATTCATTAGGTGCTGTGTATGAAGAGTCAGCTCATATGACTCATTTACATAAGAACATAAGAAAATTACAAACGAGAGGAGGCCATTCGGCCCATCAAGCTCGTTTGGGGAGAACCAAACTAATAGTTCAGAGTTGTTAAAATCTTATCTAGCTCTGATTTAAAGGAACCAAGGGTTTTAGCTTGCACTACACTGGAAGGAAGACTATTCCATACTCCAACTACACGCTGTGTGAAGAACTGCTTCCTCAAGTTCATTTTAAAATGTTCTCCCACTAATTTCCACTTATGGCCACGAGTTCTAGTATTTAA
>JAODKC010000016.1:19474370-19496701 GCA_026777985.1 Mormyrops attenuatus | reverse complement strand
CAGTTTCTAGTTTCTGTCTCATACCATTAAAGTTAGCCTTCCTCACATTGTATACTTTAGTTTTGGACTTTACTCTTTGTACACCAAAATTAACCTCGAATTTAACCATGTTAACATCGGCGTCGGGGTCGACTCTCGGGCTTGCCTTCGTTTCCCCAGGTACCCCCGGCCTCACCCGTGACCGCCTACGGGTACCTAGCTGGCTCCTCCTCGACGGCCTGGGGTACCCTGCTGGCTCCTCCTCGACGGCCTGCGGGTCCCCCACCTGCAGCACATTGGCCAACTGCGGCTTGGTCGCCGACGCCTCGTCGGGAGACGATGGGTCCCCTGACTGCGACTCGTCAGTTGCCCATGTCTGGGCTGGCTGTGGCTGCGCCCCCGCCTGCCGTGGCTGCAGTTCCCACCTCCTCTCCATCACTGTCCCCTTCATCTCCCTCCTTGTCCTCCTTACCAGCCCCTGTACCTGCCTCCTTGCCGCCTCCAATGTCCCCTTTAGCCTCTGCTCCAGCAGCATGCTCGCCTGCTGTTCAGGCCAGCCCCGCTCACCGTCCACTGAGGAGCCCGTCTGCTCCCCGTTGCCCCTGGCCTTACCTCCCTTGGCCCTTGTGTTCAATCCCCGTCTTGCTCCACCATCGTTCCCTCCTGGTCTCTTTGTGCCTCCAGTATTTCCTCTTCATCCCTCAGTGCCCTCTAGTCCCTTTGTGTCTTCCTCTCCGGTTGGTCCCTTTGTGCCCCCTGTGCCTCCCGTGTGTCCTCCCCGTCCTTCTGTGCCTCTGTCCCCTTTTGGGCCCATTGCGCCCCCTATGTTTCCTTCCCGTCCTCCTATGCCTTCATTTCCTGTTGGTCCCCATGATCCTCCTGTGGGTGTGCCCCTTGTGTTTCCTCCGCAGCCCTCTGTGCCTTCGTTCCCTGGTGTGGTTCCTTCGTTGTTCCCCTCCTTGGGTTCTGTGTTCCCTTTTTTGGTGCCCCTGTGTTTGTCTGCGTTCCCTGTGGTTTGTTGTCTTTTGTCTGAGTTGGTCTCCCTGTGCCTGTTTTGCATGTTGCTGTGCTGTTTCCTGTGTCCCGTTGATGTTTTTGCTTTTGTCTCCCAAGGTGCTGTCCTGTTCTGCCCTGCGTCCCTTGTGTTGCCCCTTTGCTCCCCTTGGGCGCGCCCAGAGTGCGCGCCTTTGGGGGGGGGGGGTACTGTTATGCCCCGCTCCTCCTGCCCCCTCGTCGACCACGCCTCCTCATTACCCTCGTGTGGATTACCAGTGTTTACCAGCTGTTTTTTGTTGTCATTATTACCGTCCCAGCTCAAAAGTCCAGGCTTTCCCTCAAAAGTGGACCAGATATCTACAAAACCTACGCTATTTTCAGAGCACCACCTTGACAGCCAGCAGTTCAGCAACCAAAGCCTGCTGTAGGTCTCAGAGTCACGTCTAGCTGGGAGGGGGCCAGAGAGAATTACTGCCTACGACATTGTCTTGGCTAGCTCACACACCTCTTTAAAATTACTTTTTATAACCTCAGACTGTCTGAGCTTGACATCATTGGCGCCAACGTGGACAACTATCTTGGAATATCTACGTCTTTTTCTGGTCAGCACCTTAAGATTGGCCCTGATGTCCAACGCTCGGGCTCCCGGTAAACAATTTACCTCGATGCTGGTGCCGCTGACGGTCTAGTTCTTTTAACATGTCGTGAGATAGAATCACCTATCACCAAAGCACTTTCAACAGGCGTCTCAGTGGGTGTTTCACTGAGCAGGGAAAACTTGTTCGACACACTGATAGATGGATAGTGGTGCTTGGGAGTAACCTTCGCCGAAGCTCGGGCTCTCCAACTATGTCGCAGAGTTGTCACCCACTAACCCTGCTGCATGGGCTCTAATGAAGGAGTTTGGGCCGTGCTATCTAAATCTAAATCTGAAGCCCCCAGACTCCATGACTGTGAACCTGCAGCTAACTGGCTACCTGGCGACTGTGCTAACATCTGGAGGCGCAACTCTAGCTCTATAACTCTCTCTGTCAGAGCTTCTACTACTTTATACTTTTTACAGATAAAGTAATCGCTATTTAAATTATCATTGCTGATGGATGAACTAAGGCTAAGGCTAAACATTCTACACTCACTAAAAAACAGAACATCACCATTAGCCATCTTACTTAAAACCAAATCTCACTTACACTGTTGCTTGTTGCGCAGACTCGCTGAAAGGTTGAAGTTGGTTCCTGTGTCGTAAGAGGAATATGAAGAACAGTTGCTGTAAAGCCCGCATGTCTGGGCAGAAGGAGCCAAATAACTTGACACTCCGGGGACATGCATGGTTACTGAGTATTTCTACCCCCTTCATATTCCGGTCAGTTTCCAAGGGAGGAGAAAGCGCGGGCCCTTTACCCCATAGGGAAATTTTAGGAGGAGTCATCTTAAGCCGACTGGAAATGACAGATTGCCAAGGTGAATTGCAGGCTCAGCCCCCATACGTGCTCCTACACTGACCCTCAGTTACCCTCCCACCCCCAAGGACACATCAGCCCATCTCCCCATTCAGTCTGTTTATTTCCTGGGTTTATCTTTCTAAAGCAAGATTATGAGATTATGGGATGTTAAATGTATCACTGGAGATGATGGGTCAAAACTTACCCTGGATGTTTTTAATTAAACCCTCCTAAACAAATCTAATGTGTCCCTCCCCCACTTTCAGATGCTATCAAAGCATAGTGCCATCTGATAAAATCTGTGTGCGGTGAGCTCAGTCACAGTTATTATTATTATTAATAATAATTTTAAGGGAAGGGAAGTTAGGTAGTGCCAGCGGTTTGCTAAGTCAACGCCACCTTAGAAGAGGTCACGCTCTAAGGTTACATGACTGGGTTGTGATAGTGGTCCAAGTTTTGCTTGTGCTGTGACTGTGAAACTAGAATATGCAGTGTTGGGTAGATTACTTCAGAAAACATGGTACAGATTCCAAATCACATGACGAAAACTGTAAAATTGTCTTTTGGATTACTTGAAATGTGTAATCTAATCTGATTGACACTGGTTGGGCAAACTCCCATGAACCCTCCAGTATCCTTGTGAGGATGTACAGCTGGTCCAGTGTTCCTTGGCCAGAACAGAATCTGCATTGTTCAAAAGTTCTCCGTCCATGCTGTAAACAGCATGAGTAAAGAACTGTTACACCTGACGGTTTGTCAGAACCTTTTCAAGTCCTTCTCCATAGCCTCACCAAACTCCCACAGCTGAGTTTTTGCTTCAGCAGCCACCAAAGCTGCTTTCCGCTTAGCCTGCTGTCAGTTGCTTCAGGAGTCCCAGAAGCCAACCAAGCTCAGAAAGCCTCCTTCAGCCTGACAGCTCCCTTTACCATTAGTGTCCACACCAGCTTCGGGGATTGCTGCTGCGACAGGCACCAGCAACCACAGCTCTGCAATACCGTCTATTCAGGCACAATGTCCCCTGACTCAGGTGAGAAAAGAAATTCTGCCAGATGCATGAGTTAAAGATCCCCTAGTCAGGGGGCTCCACCAGATTCTCCCAGCATACCTTCACCACCACGTGGCAATCAGTTGACAGCTCAGCTCCTCTCTTCAGCCAAATGTCCAAAACATGCCAGCACAGATACAACAATACAATTACAAAATTGATCATCAAACTTTGGCCTAGGGGGCTCTGGTGTCAAGTGCACTTATGCTTGAACATGTCGCTCATGATGGACAAACTGTTAGCACAGAATTAATCATGCTAACTGATCACCGCTCGGATTCCGATTGGGAAGGCCATTCTTTGCAATCACACCCTTCCACCCCACACAGGAACTGATCAGGCTCAAGGCCCAGACCAAACGCTTCAGGAGAAAGGTCATGACTTCGCAGGCACAGAGCGGCAAAGCAGCACAGGAGCCAGGGAAATCAGCTGGACACAGGGTTTAATCAGGAATATCTCACTCAGGAACATGAAATGACTTTACAACGTCATACTCTAATGTGGACTTAAATATACGGGACTACTTAACACCTAGAAACAGCTGGGAACACGGATTCCACACGAGGTAACAAGGGGGGCGTGGCACACAGGAGGATTGGCATGAGCACAGCATGACAGAACCCCCACCCCCACCCCAAAGGTGCGTACTGTGGGCACGCCTAAAGGGACTGGAGGGACAAAACCAAGGACACCACAGGACAGCACCTGGGGAAACAAAAGCAAAAAACAGCAATGGGGCAAGGGAAGTAGCATAGACACACAGAAAAGGGCACAAGGACACTAATTGACACACCACAGGGAATGCAGACACACACATATGCACCAAAGACAGATACACAGAACCCAAAGGACACCAAGGAGGGGGACAACCCAACAGGAGGGACACCAACGAAAGGAGGAACAAAGGGACAGGGAGGAAACACATAGTGCAAACAGGCAAAGGGCAGGGGGAACCAGGGAGCCAGAGGGACCCCCGGCGGGTGGAAGGCTGGAGCCACAGGCGACCACGAGGCCGGAGCCGGAGGGACCCTCAGCAACCGCGAGGCAGGAGGTGGAGGGGACACTGAAGGGGGCAAGGAGGAAGGTCGTAGGATTGCCGGAGGAGGCGAGGAAGAAACGGAAGCCACGGTAGGTGACGTCGAAGGCACAGGCGACCTACGAGGCATCAGAGGTGGGACCGTAGGCGCCCGACGAGTCACCACAGGGGTAAACGCAGGCGACCGTCAAGCTGGAGTCAGGGGGCAGGGCAGGTGGGACCCAACCCCAGCACAGGTGTCCTCTCCCTCGACGGGACACCGAGAGACAAGATCCTGGCCGGGATCTGCTATGATGGAGTCATGACCCACCGGAGGGGTTTGTAGGGGCAGGAGTCAGGGAGTCAGTCGAGCTCCTCCTCCATCTCCACCGAGGGGAGAAGAGCGGAGGTCCGACGATCAGGGACCTCCTCGGGAACAGGACCCAGGGGCAGAGGAGCAGGAACCACGGGGACTGGAGCAGCATTTCCATCAGCGGACCTTAGGGCAGTCCACAGTCCTGGGCTACCCGCCATATCATTGACTCTGCCATCCCTCTCCTTAGCTTCCGCAAGTTCTCTCGCACCTTTTCAGTGAGTCCTCGGACAGGGACATCTCCTCCAGGATATCCCGAGTGCGGTAAGCCACGGGGGTCGTCCTGAACCTCGGCTGGTCGAGGCAGACGAGGCATCTTCTTGTGGAGTCTGGTCATTCTGTCATGACTTCGCAGGCACAGAGCGGGGAAGCACAGGAGCTAGGGAAATCGGATGAACATGGGGTTTAATCAGGGATAACTCACTCAGAACCATGAAACAACTTCACAACGTCAATGACCAAACTGGGGAAACATACTCTAACGTGGACTTAAATACACAGGACTACTTAACACAAGTAGAAACAGCTGGGAACAAAGGGATTCGACACAAGGTGACAAAGGGGGCGTGGCACACAGGAGGATCAGCACAAGCAGGACATGACAAGAAGCTTTTATCCACACATGATAAGACTTCTCAACAACAACACATAATGGATAATCAACAACTACATTCATTCACACTAGCTCTCTCTCTGTCCTTCATTGTCTTCCACTCCCGTTTCACCTCCACGTGCGCTTTGTGCACTCATCTATTTTTTGTTGCACACTTGCACCCAGTATTACAAAAGTGTTGTTTTTATTATATGATTTTATTGGGGGGTTTTGTTATTGTTTTTGTTAATATATTTTATATGTGTAGTATGTTTTATTAGAACGTGGATCAGTGGGCTAAGCCTCTGTGCCTGTGATTGGAAGATCACTGGTTCAAGCCCAGCCTCAGCACATCTGAGGGTCCTTGAGCAAGGCCTTTAACCCTCAGCTTCCTGGGCGCTGCAACAGGTGGCTGCCCTTCATAGCCAGCTTGCTCTCATCTACAGAGAACAAGTTGAGGGATGTGTAAAGAGAATTTCCCCATGGGGATCAATAAAGTATCTATTATGAATTATATTCTGTATATTTTTGGATTATATATTCCCTAATTTTATGTAGCACAGTCAGTGACCTGTCAGAACACGCATTTCACTCATGTTGTATGAGTACAACTGCATGTGACAAATGAAAACTTTACTTTACATTATTTTAACGAACTAGCTATTTAAATAGTAGGCAGCTATATATATATCTCCTGGAACTCAGATGACTAGCTAAAGTTAGCTAGCTTGCAAACAAGGGCATGCAAAACGTACCTCCAGATGTTGTTTTTTTAATTGGATGTTGAATCCTTCACTCTAGAACACATTGTAAATGTCGGAAAACAAAGATTTCATTGCACCGCTGCAATTTTCTTTTGGGTTTCCTTGAGAGCAAAATGACACATTTGTACATCCGTTGGTAAATGCAGATGCCTCCATCTTGCCTGCCGCTCTCACAAGCACCTGAAGATAGTGTGCGTTCTATACCCCTGCCTTCTCCATGTTATCAAAATGATTAGGTTAGCAGTCATTATAACACTGACACAATTACAGGCTTCAGGGACACTGAATTGCTTTATTAATTAATTATTGATTGATTTATTCACATTCGTATAAGCCTAACTCAAAATTTAATCTTTAAAAATAGTAATTCTTAAAAATGTAACAGTACACTGATTATGAGTCTTTTTAAATGTAATTTACTCTAATTACAAATGCTTGATTTTGTAATCATATTACGTAACCCAGATGTCATGTAACCCCTTAGTACACCACACTGGATGCCGCTGGAGCCATGTCCGGATCAGAAGCAGCTGACCTGAGCTTGGCCTTGAGCTGCTTCGCTGTTTCAATTTGCTTTGTATCTAGGCCAGCCCACTGCCATGAGAAGAGAAGAAGGAGGCCAGAGTCGTTCCTTCAGTGTGATGGATTGCAGCCCCCATCCCAGCTAGGTTTCTCAGACTTACTTTCACCTGTGCGTCTTTGGTGTTGCTAGATGACTTTCACATCCTACCATGGATAAAAATCAAGGCCTTGAACTTGATGCAGACCCACCTTCAACACAGTCTGTCCTTAATCATAAAATGTATAAATTTATATAAAATATCAAAACTGTTTATTCACAAATATGTCATTTTCAAAACCTTCAGCTGTAACTACCCAACTAATCAACCTGTTTTTTCTTTTTATTGTTTTTTTTGTGATAAATGAACCGTCAGATTGGGGTCAGTAATCGAAATTTCAAATTACTATTCAACTCTTCACATGAGTGAAGAGACACACAAAACCCTAGAGCCGCTTTGCTTCATTTAAATGCTCAAATATATTTTAAAAACTCCCGCATTCATTTAAAAAATTAAGCAACACTCTGGAGCTAAGCGTGATATAAAATGTGCACAGGAATCCCTGAGGTTTCTCTGAATTGTTTACACAAATTCTACACTAAACCACCTTGTTGATGATGATAGATGATTTGGAATCAATATTATCTCTAAACACTGGATATCTATAAAAACTGAAATACAAGTCACGATAAAGGTTTCTAATTTAAGTGCATTTTTGGTAAGAAATACAGCAAAATGAACACACTAGTTAAGTCTGCAGTGACAGCTCTGTGACTATTCTGTGACAAGCAAATTGCAGAGACTCCATGTTTAAATTGCGACCTGAATCAGGGCACATCAGAAAACATGTCACCGAGGCTGCAGGATGAGGACGAGTCCTAAAGGCATTTTCACACCGAGTCTGATTTTGTTCACATGAAAAAAACTATACAACATCATTCTGAAACGGACAAACATATTTCTGTGTAAGTCTGACAGATCCGTATTGTCATGATGCATTATTTTTTTATTTGGAGAGACCTTAATAACTGCAGTTTTTAGATGTGTTAAAAATGGTTGTGGGTTATATTGGTTTTCCTTAACCTTTTAAGGTTTATAATATTGAATTGTTGCTATTTTTTTCTTGATTTATAGATCTGTCTGTATAAATCAATATCCAATAAAAATCCAGTTAAAAATAATCAAGAAGCTCTTTTTTCTCTAGCTTGCACTCCCACACCCAATCTGACCCCCCCACGCCCAATGTGACCGCTCACCCAATGTGAACCCCCCCACACCCAATGGGCACCCCGTCACCCAATGTGACCCCCACATCCAATGTGACTCCCACACCCAATGTGACCTGCCCACACCCAATGGGCACCCCGTCACCCATTGTGACCCTCACATCCAATGTGACTCCCACACCCAATGTGACCCCCCCACACACAACGGGCACCCCATCACCCAATGTGACCCCCACATCCAATGTGACTCCGACACCCAATGTGACCCCCCCACACACAATGTGAACCCTCACCCAATGTGACCCCCCGCACACCCAATGGACAGCCGCTCACCAAATGGACACCCCCACACCCAACATGACCCCCTCAGCCAATGGGCACCACCTTGACCAATGTGCTCCCCCTCTGCACACCCTAGCCCAATGTACACCCCTTCACTCTAAGCATGCCCCCTTGCCGAAAGTGTATCCCCTCACCTAGTGTACGCCCCCTCGCCCAATGCATGCAGCAGCAGAAACCTCCCAGCTGTCCACACCTGCAGGGACGCCTTTGCACACGGCACAGAGACTCTGTGATGGACGCCTCATGTCCCTGCAGCATACAGAGAGGCACCTGCGCCACCCTTGTTATTCACAGAGAGTCTGCTGAACTGAGCCAACGTGACATCACAGCCTGATCGGCGCTGTGAGCTTCCCATACTCTGCTTTATTTGGCTCTATAGGCTCAGTGTAAATAAGCAAAGCAGCAGAATAAGAGGTAGAGGCTGAGCTGCTAAACTATTACTCCAGAACTGTGCAAACATCAGACGGAACAGGATTCCAATTTAAGAGAACATAAATTGTCTTTAGAGCTCAATCTGTACAAATCAAAGTGGAAATAATAATTGTATCCTACACCGTACAGCAGATGTTGAAGATACTTAACAAGACGGTGGGTAATTTCACTCAGCTGCGGCAGACGATAATTAAGGAATCACCTCACGCTTGTCGACTTACACTCCGTCCTTCTGCCGTCCATGATGCTTCCAGGCATAATGGGATTCCTGATGTTAGACATGCCCACAGCCTCCAAGACCGTTACTGCTAGCTGAAATAAACACTCACTGCAAACAGTGGCGTAAACGCTCCCTGTGAAGAGTGGGACTGGCTTGGCGGCTGCATAATGTGTAAAGTATTTGCTCTTTGTCTGTTTTGCATTAAATGTACACCATATGGACAAAAGTATTGGGACACCCCATTCTAAATCCGTAGGCATCAGTATGGACTTGGTCCCCATTTGCAGCTCTTAGAGCTGCTACTCTTATGGGAAGGCTTTCCGCAAGATTTTGGAGTATGTCTGTGGGAATCTTTCCCCATACATCCAGAAGAGCATTTGTGAGGTCAGGCACTGATGTTGGACGTGAAGGCCTGGCTCGTAATCTCCGTTCTAGTCTTTCCCAAAGGTGTTCCATGGGGTTGAAGTCAGGGCTCTATATGGGCCAGTCAAGATCTTCCACACCAAACTCACCCAACCATGTGTTTATGGACCTTGCTTTGTGCACTGTGTTCTAGGCAATCGACTGCACTGACTTTGTAATAAGGGCACCTCAGATCAAGCCAAAAGTTTTCTTATATCAAATGCACAACATGCAGCAACTGCACGTACAGCATGCAGCAGCAGTGATGGGCGGTAGCACCGCTACATGTAGCGAAGCTATTAGTTTAACTACATTTTCTAGTAGCTTGCCTGTAGCGTCGATGATTTCTTAATCAAATAACTTTCCAGTAGTTACGTTATTTTTTTGATTAAGTAGCGACGTAGCGTCCACAAAAGCTACAATTTCCAGGACATGTCTGGGAAAAGCAGAGGTTTCCTCCACAGTATGATTTTGAAATGCAACAATCAGACAGAAATAAAGCATGTTCATGTGCGACCTTCTACTCTGCTTCTACTGCCTGTCTATCGAAACACGCATGCGTATGGCAGTGGAACTAGAGCGACCGAGAGTGACACACACACACACAGTCACACACAGCACAAGAGGATGGAGGAGGGAGAGACAGGAGGAGAACAAGAGGATCAGTCCACTGACGTCACGCCGTGACCTTATCTGCAAAAAATATATGACACTTGTTGAATCGACAGAGAAAAAATACATTTAGATGTGTGCTTTGCAATCGCAAGACCAAACTGTTGTCGACGTCTAAGATATCTAACACCAACCTGAGAACCCATATTCAGGTGACTCTTTCATTTCCCTGCTACAGTAGGCTATAATGAAATGTGCGTGTGAAAAATACCCTACAGTTTGACTTAAAGTGTTAGAAATTAGCGATAGTGAGGAAATAACGTCATGTAACGAATGTTAACCCATGCTGACAAGCAGGGGGAAACTAGCATACAAATGTGGCGGTACTAGCCTGCCTAAGATAGGAATCATTTGTAACTTCAATCGACTTGTTTAATTGCGGTCAGAAGTTAAGGGAGGCCCTGAGGAAATAAGATGGCTGTTAATATGGTTTTTCTTTTCCGTAGAAATTTTACATTGATTTAAACCTATAGCCATGTCTTGCCCATCGAACACTACACAGTGGCTTTAATTTGGTAGTAAATAGTTTGTTTACTAGAGTACTGGTTTACCTGGTTTACTGGTTTTGGGGCAGCGTGTGGCTCAGTGGGCTAAGCCTGTGTGCTTGTAATTGCAAGGGTGCTGGTTCAAACCTAGCCTCTGCACGTCTGTGGGTCTTTAAGCAAGGCCCTCAACCCCAAGCTCCCTGGGCGGACATCTTGCTCACGAAAGAGCAAGTTGAGGGAGGTGGAAAGATAATTTCCCCATGGGGATTAATAAAGTGATTATTATTATTATTACCTAATAGTAGGCCAATAACTTTTTTTTTGTTTTATTCCCAGCAGTAAGCTTTTATTTATGTCTTGATGCTTCACATAATGCAGTGTCTACACTGTGTTAAATCATGGGCTGTTCTTTAATAAATGTTTTAACCAGTGTATCTGACTAATTTTGCACTGATCTGGCATTAGGTTGGTACAACGTGAAGTAGCTTCTGATGTAGTAAACTACTTTTGCCATATTTGTGTAACTTAGCTTGCTATATTTCTATGGGTGGTAGCTTTTGTGTAGTAAAGCTTAATTTATTGTTGAGTAACTGATAGCTTAGCTCACTACACTTTACAAGTAGCTTGCCCAACACTGTGCCGCAGTAGATGCAGACAATGAAATAAGTGCCTTTTCATTCTATTAATATGCAAGTCACCTGTGGTGCTGACATGTCACTCACATTATCATTCATTCATTCTGAGTTTCACGTACCACATAAGTATCTCCCAACTGTGCTGCCACAACACTGTATAATATTGAAGCCCCCACTTAAAGATGCCATATGCATGTTGAAGTTAGTGGATTTGCCCCCAATAATTAATTGCAGTAACACTGCAAAATAAAAATCCAGACAGGGGGTTGGAAAGCCGGACTGTCCGAACGAAACCTGGGCGAGTTATCGTCCCCCCCACACACGTTTCCAAGGGAATGCACCTGGCCTGGAGTGAGCAGAACAAAGAAGGAATGAAAAACAGGGAGTGATATTCCACTCCAGTTGGATCCAGGAACTGGAACCAATATTTCAACAGATCATTTGCTCCATAGAATAACATGGCCTTGGCTTCCGTTCGGTCTGCATTAATTGTGGTGAAAAGTGGATTTTATCTGATTGTTCTCAAGTGCTCCTGATATCACTCCCAGCTTCCCAGGCCCTTCCATCAGCCAGATAAGGATCCAAAATCCTTTATTTCTCATATCGACACATACTGAGCATGATGACGATAAAATACAGTGCAAACAATAAGGGGGTGATAAGGCTAGACATGGACAAGGAAAAGGAGGTTATGCACCACTGCTCTGGTTGGGATTCTTGCTGAACATGTAGGTGAGCTTTGCAGCGTCTTCAGTTCAGCTGAGGTCAACATGTACAGGTTCTTCCATATATACACTTCAGCCTGAGCCACAGTCACGCATCATACAGCCCTCACCTTCACAGCCCATACCTTTTCAATGGCCTTCTTCACACCTGGGTTGCTTCACACCTCGCCCACACTCTCCCGAGCTCACCTCCCCCCCCCACGTCCAGCCATCTCCCCATGAGAATCAATGACAGAGATGTAAACAAGATCTCCAGGAGTCAGAATACAGTACAAGGAAAGCACCTGGTCCAGACTCTGTCTCCCCAGCCACTCTGAAGCATAGTGCAGATCAACTGTCACCTGTCTTCACAGATATTTTCAACCAGTCACTGGATCTTTGTGTTGTTCCAGCCTGTTTTAATTCATCCATAATAACACCTGTTCCAAAGAAACCCAGAGTCTCTTGCCTCAATGACTACAGACCAGTGGCTCTCACGTCATTGGACTCCATTTCATGCTCCAAAACTTGGACTGTCCTGCGACATATGTTAGGATTCTGTTTGTGGACTTTAGCTCTGCATTTAATACTATTCTCCCAGAGGTAATGCAGACTAAACTCTCACAACTGTCCGTGCCTGAACCACTATGCATGAGGATCAACAGCTTCCTCACAAACAGAACACAACATGTGAGAATGGGCAAACAAACCTCAGAACCATGAACCATCAGCACTGGAGCGCCACAGGGCTGCGTGCTTTCTCCAGTTTCTCTTCTCTCTGTACACAAAAGACTGCACATCAGGGGACCCCACTGTAAAACTCATTAAGTTTGCAGATGACATAACCCTGATTGGACTGATTCAGAACAACGACGAGTCAGGATACAGAGAGGAGATCAAGCAGTTGACAACATGGTGTTGTTCAACTTAATTAATTAAATTTACATCATCAATTCTGGAGAGCAGATCATTGGGATTAGCCACACCAACCAAAATATGTCGTTCCCAGATGTTCAATTTAAATTGGTAATGCAACAAACTAACAGCCATGCCTATCTAAGTGTAAGATGTGCTGTTTAAATGTGAATATGCAATGTTGTGTCTGTATGAATTATCCAAAGTATAAACCTCTGTTGATGTGCAACGCAAAACACCAATACTGTGTTACAGATGGGATTCATTAACATACATAATATAAGAAATGGTTGATTAATTAATACAGATGGTATGAGGTGTGAACCTCCAGGCTGGTATGGCATGTTTGGTGTAAAATGGATGGAAAATCACTCCTGATTTCAAATCTGGTCAGTGGTTACCGTGAAAGTGTATGTATCAAAAGTTACACCAGTTTAATGAAAATCATCGGTAAAGTGGCATCAGTTTAATCATAAATCCCAAAAGGACTGCCACAGACACCTCTCCGAAAGCCCGCCAACTAGATGGCCGGCCATTGGTTCAGGTATCGAATTCCTGGTCATCCTTATTCGTGAACTTTAGACCATAAAACCTGGCACCTCCCAGAGAGAGGGAGAGAGGAGGAGCCTGCAAGAAGCCCTCCAGAAACCATCAAGAAATCGCCAGACCACCGCGAAACCCAGTAAAAAAGCCCGTCCTGAAGTCTGCCAGTGAAGGCCTGCTACCCAACAGAAAACTGCAACCCCAAGACAAAGCCTTTCACCATAAAGCTTCATGAGGAGAGAAAATCCAAGGGGCTCCACTCCAACAACAACTCCAAACGCTGCGTGTTCTTGAGTGCCGCCATTCCCCCAGCGCATCACCTCTGTAGTCTACTGCCAAGACCCCCTCCACTCTGCTACCAAGTAGACCAACTTCCATTCATTCTAACAACCTAAGCTGTTCTGTTAATCTGCTTTATGATTTTAGGGTCGTGTTTCCACAAACTGGGCTTGCTTTGCAGAGCAGTATTTCCCTTTTCAGATTACATATTTAAATTTGGTCACTGCATCTTCATAGTACATCTATTTGTTTTTTTATGTTAAGTGTAATGTCTGTCTTCTGTTAGTTGTAGTGTTAGTTAGGAATAAGTGCATGTCTTTTACACAACTTCAACCTCCGTTCATTGAGTGCTCGCAATAGGTCACTGACTCTGTGCGATTCTGGCTACTATGCTATGAAACCTCAAACTCGGCTGAAATATCGCGAGACTCTCTCTCCACGGCCGTGAGGGGAGCTTTGCTAAAAATCGTTTATATTACCTGGTGATGCAGCTCGCTGGATGAGCATTCTAACCCAGATTACTAAGCGATATTGGTAATTAGTGAATCCCATTTAAGTCTCACATTAACAGACTCACGGGGATTCGCATTTGAGTTTGGAGGAACCAAGCGCTCGGTATAACAATTAGTTTATAATCATCATTAAATAATAATTAATTAAAATGTAATTAATTTCCCTATACATTGGTGGAGATATTAAAATTGGTTACTCCGCTTTTCCCCCACAATCCGAAAACATGCTGAAATTGATTGGAGTTACCAAATTGCCCGTAGGTGTGCATGTGTGAGTGAATGTCATGCAAGTGTTCCCTGTGATGGGTTGGCACCCCGTCCTGGGTTGTTCCTTGCCTTGCAGGCTCCAGACCCCCCATGACCCTGAATAGGACAAGCGGTTTCTGAAAATGGATGGATGCCAGTACCTGTCATGCCCACATGCATCACTGTTTCAAGTCCTGTGCTTAGCAGAATAGTCACATGATACTGCGTTATGATGTGGGCTTTTTAGCACGCCACTTTACCCCAGAAAAATACACAGGATAAATGGCCTGACCCTCTGCTCTGACCCCAAGCTTCATTCTCACCAGTATTTGGGTATACATCAGGTGGGATCTGTGAAAATGACTTATGCTTGTGCAAATGGCAAATGAATGCTTAATCACTATATCACAATAATGCAGTGGATTGCAATGACAGGCCAGTGAATCGGTGCTGTTGCAAGCCTGAATGGTGATGTGTTCAAGAAGTATGTGAAGGATAAAGTGTCTGCACATATATGACCAGCATCTTCTCAGTGATTCCCCATGGACGAACACAGGTGACGAATCGTTCTGCTCTATTAACCAGCAAGAGGGCAACTGGAGATGGCAGTGACTTTCAATGCGGGATTTAGAGGGTGATTCTGTGTCAAAGGCTGACCACCCTTTTAATTCTGTTTGGAGAAAAACCCAGTGCAGCAAAGACAGGCGTTAGGTGCCATTATTGGTCTTATTATTATTTTTATCCTTATTTATCTGATTGATACCGTTATCTAAGGAGACATTTAATCTAGAAACATACCGGAACACTAAACTGTCATGCTGATGATGTAAACAGGAGATACACAGTTGAGAAAAAATGAAAATCTCTCATTAAATTTCTCAGCATTACTAGAGCCTCTGAACAGGTCATTGCTGGTATCTGAAAACAACAGCAGTCAGAAGTGCATAAATCAGGACAAGTTACGTGGGTGTCATGCTGCAGTGTAAAATGTAGGAACAATGACTGAAAACATACCATAGACTACACGCGGCGGATCCCAAAAGTGGAAGCATTTGCATGTTGATAGGCCAAGGGACACTGCAACAGCCTGAAGTGATGCGATCTTCTGGTGCCTGTACAGTGCAGTCTGAGCCCAATCAAATCTGCAGAAGCACCATAAGAGGAGCACATGGATAATGTGCTGTTTACTGCATCCAAACTGGCAAATGGACCCTGGGGGATTTTTCTGTAGCATTACATGCGGGAGCATTTGTGGATAAAAGCATGACTGATCACTCCATATTCTAAATCGAACAAGCAAAGCACACTTTCTGCCATGTGTGTAACTCCCCTGCCACGAGTAAACAGCCCCATGACAACAAATACAAAAGCCTCATTTGTCTCAACACGCCTCAGCAGGCTGGACACAATTAGGGGGCTGGTAGAGAGTGCTGTGTATGTGTGAACGAGGGGTACCAATAAAACAGAATAGCTGGGGATTTGTGAACACCTAAGGATGGCAAAGTGGGGAGACCAATATAGATGAGAAGAGCAGTTAACTGGATGTGAAATCAAGCAGGATGCCGGTTCATTTCCCAGAAGAGAAACTGTCAAAGTCTCCTTTCTGTGGATGATTTGAGTCGAAATACCATTGTATCAACGGAAAGAATGTCTTTCACTGGACACATGCGGTGCACATGTACATCACATTTACCATTGACGTGGAGTGGCCAAATAAAGAAATGTATTTATTCTCCATAGTCACATAGGGCATGAGCAAAGGGCCCAGTTGTTTTGAAGGGGGTGGGTGAAGAGCTCTCAGGTTTATTAACATACAGCACAGTTACTGGCCCTTCAAAGTAACAGGCATGACCCATCTGAGTAAATGCAGTTAATACCAGCTTTATATTTTAGCTGTATATGCCAAGTTTATCTCTTTATTCAGTGTCAGACATTTTTAAAGAGTCCCCAGGGAACACAGTGGGCATGGATCTCATCCTTAATGTAAATTTTGGGTCCTTCGCTGCTTCTCCTCTGCTCATTGGTGGATGCCAGAGAGGAGCAGGTCAGGTGACCTGCAAGTTCACCTCTTAGCATGAATGTGGGTTATAGTTCTGTGTGGGTATCAACTCGAAGTGTGGCTTTTGGGTGGATGTGTCTCTGGTAAAGGTTACCTTTCCCACAGACACATTTGCACCTCTAGATGTTTTCAATTGAAAGCGCTGAAAATGCCCTGAAAAGTCTGCCTCCTTCTCTCCTCCTTTCCTCCCTGTGTCTTCTCCTTGCTATAAAAGCATACAGCTCTGCATAAAAATGCGCTGCACTTTGGCCTGTTTCCTCAATAGTCGACCCGCTATTTCACACAGTCATTAATCGCATCTTAAACACCACAAAGGAGCTTTTCCAGCTGCTGATAAATCACTTTGTAAGCACAGATCAGTGACAAAATATTATTTCAATCTTGATATTGGGGTCTAAATGTGGAATAAAAGATGATTAAGGTGACAGTTTGTGCATGACAGCAACTATACTGCAGTAATGGAGCAGCATGAGGAAAATAATAAACTCATCCAGCTACAGAGACGTGAGAGGAAACCTTAGGAGGGGCAGAGAAGAGCAGATAAGTTTAAAGAATGGTGGAACAAAGCGGGTATAATACCTACTCCATCTATGCCAGGTGTGGCCAAAATATAGAGGGGGGGGGTTGCAGAAAGAAACTGGGGAGGCAGTGAGGGAGAGGTGGTGAGTGTACGGAAGGCATATCTCTGTGCTTCTAACCAGGGTGCGTTACTCCAGGTCAATCTTGAGTCCACATATGAATGTACTTTTTCTTGTCACGCAGTCGGGTGAATTTTTCCTTGGTCTTGACCCGGACTCAAAAACTTGTGACTTGAAAAACCTTACTGACTCCATCTAAGTCCATAGCCTAACTGTAGCCTATATGCAGCTGTGCCATACACCCCCCAAATTCTTACATTAGCTTCAATGTTTTATGAACATTGTGCATGCACCCATACAGATAACTCACATCCTCATCTTTCTTCCAAGTCAGCCATTATCCATTTAGCATGCATAAAGCAATCGGCGCTTCGGTGCAACCCATCCAGTAAAAAGAAGCACACTGCGGAATACAAATTTTGCAAACTGAGGTGGTTGGCACGACTTACAATTTATACTAATATCTGGAAAGGAAACATCAAAATTATCTTACATAGTTATCTACCAATAGCTATCTAATTAGTTAGCCAACCTCTTGTGATAATTATTATTGTTGAACTATCTTGATCCTTGTGTCGGAAATTTCCTTTTTTCACATTGCCCATCTTGGTCTCCAGAGAAACACAGGTGAGAGTAAAGTTTGGGATCAGATCAGGGTCAGTCAGTTTTCAGCACCCCTGTAATAGTTTTGTTTAGAAGTCTTACTCAAGGGCCTAATGTTGCTGTGACAATGAAAAAAAAAAACAATGAAACAACAATAAAAGAATGACGTCAGTTATCTCTTCAGAGCACACAAGCATCCGGCTCTCTCCCCTCCAAAAAGCTGTCCGCTAAATAAATCAGGACATTTATGATTCTCCACTGGGTTAATTCTGTGACTTAGCATCTCCAGTTGCTTGCACAATATCCCCTGTGTTTAATGTGTCTCGTCTCAAGCTAGTATGCTACAACCCTCTGTATCCTGTTACCGAACCACCAGCACCTACTGCTGCTGGAGATTGATGGAGCTCCTGTCTACACTGTTCCCTGTTGAACTCACAATGTCTTGGGGGGGTAACTCCAGCATCTGGTGGACTGGGAGGGTTACAGCCCAGAAGAGCAGTACTGGGTGCCAGCTGTGTCAGGATCTGTGCCCTTCTGGCCCTGTTCCATGTGTTTTGTCCCTGTTTGGACAGCAGGTGTCACTGACCATTCTGTTCCCCCCCTCTGTCTTGTAGCCCTTATTTCCCAGTGTGTTGCCTGCTCCCCAGAATGCTGTGTGGCTTAACAAGTGGTCAGCCACTATTCCAGACTCCCTTTTGTTGTGTGTTCAACTAGTTGTTTTTTTTTTGTTTAACATTTGCTGTTTTATGTTCTTTTGGTTTACTTGTGTATTCCAGTTATAGTCCCTTCTGTTTGCTCCCTGCTTTATTATGGTAAATGGACTGCATTTATATAACGCTTTTCTACTTTGGGGTTCAGTGTCTTGCTCAAGGACACTTTGATGGGGTCAGGAGGAACCAGGGCTCATACCTGCAACCCTCCAGTTGCCGAACGATAGCAGTACCTCCTGTGCCACCATCTTGGTTTTCCTTGATTAGTTTGTACCCATTAATTGACTTCACCTGCTCCACCTTGCCCTTAGTGCTGTATGGCCCACACAAGCCCCCTGTTAGTTGCTGTGATCAGTGTATTTAAGTGCCTGCCCTTGTTCTATTCATTAGTCAATGATTGTTGTTGTTACATGTTGTTTGTAGCTGTGCTTTTTTTCTTTGATGTCCCACTGATTTATGGTTTTGTTGTTCCTTGCTCCCTGTTTTGTTGTAGTTTACTGTTTGTTTTTTTGTAATTGATTTAGTTAGTTTCTTGTATTATCTGGTGTCCAGTTTTCATTGAGCTGTCTTGTAGGAGGACAACTCCTACAGCTGTCTTCTGGGTCGCCTGTCAGTGAGATAGACTGGCTCGAAGGAGTCCTCTGGCATCTGAAATACCTAGCTGATTCAGTTGAATCTTCAGATCCTGGCCAAGAATAGGCCACCACCCTGCCTGCACCTCCAGTTACCTGCCCAGGCAAGGCTGCTGCCTCATCTGAGTCTCTAGATTCCAGCCCTGGGAGGCTGCTACTGCACCCAAGTCTTCTGAACCCTGTCCAGGGGAAGCTGCCGCCACACCCGAGCCTCAAGATCCCTGCCCAGGGGAAGCCGTCACCACACTCAAGCCTCCAGATCCCTGGCCAGGTGAGGCCGTCGTTCGACGCAAACCTCCAGAGCTCAGCCCAGTAGGGGCAGCTGCTTGTCCAAAGCCTCCAAAGTCTGCATCCCTAGGCTCCGCTCCACCCAAGCCTCCTGAGTTTAACCCAGATGGGGCCACCACTTGTCCCAAGCCTCCTAAGTCTGGCCCAGAAGGGGCTGGCCCCGCTCGAGTTTCCTGAGTCCAGCCTGCGGGGACCCACTCTGCCTAAGCCTTCAGAGTCAGGTTGACAGGGGCCTGGTCATCCTGTCCTCGTCTCTGTAGTGCCTCCAGAACCTGCCTTCGCCTCTGCAGTACCTCCAGAGCCCATCTGGCATTCACAGGTGCCCAACAATGGGCCAAGGGGACACCAGGGACATCGATGCCTTTGGTGCCCCTTAGACTCATAGCCCACATCCATTCCAGCAACCACTTGCCCTCCTCAAGTTCCCTAGAAGCCTGTAATCCTCATTCTTGTTAGTCAAGTCTTGTCCCAATCTGTCCCTGTTCACTCCTCACCAGCTCCCTTGGTGCCGCCACTCAGGCCAACTGTTCCTCCCCCTGTTAAGCCTGCGGCAGCCCCAACTGGCCATCTTTCTTTGTCTCGACCTCAGTCTGTCAGACCCCTAGTGCCCCATCAATGGTCTTGTCCTGTGCCTCCCGAACACCTTCCGCCTTTGTTTGCCCCCTTTACCTCCTGGTCCGGTTCCTCATGCACCACATCTTGTCCCCAATCTCAGTGTTCTGTTCTTTGTGCTCTGTTCTGTTTTCCGTCCCCCGCCATACCACGCCAAGGCTGCCAATGTCCTGGATCCAGCTTTGACTCAGATTGTGAAGTGCCACATCCAAGCATTGGTCTGGGGCATCTGGAGCCACCTGTAAGGGGGGGTATACTGTCACGGCAGTTCTCAATTACTTTCCAGTCATTCCCCCTTGGCTAATCACAATCACTGGAATACTGACAGCTATAGTACATTCCAGTATTGCTGACATATTTAAGCAGTCAAACTGGTTTTAAACTTTGTGAGAAACTGTAACTATTATATCAGATTACCGAGTATACTACTGCCCCGCTTTCTCTTGCCTGCTTTGAGTTCCCCTGTGTGTGCCTTAGTGTGAGTGCTCTCCCAAACCTGAGTTCGCACCCTGATCCCTGTCTCAGTGTGTGTGGTCGTCACAATCTCCCTGCATGATTGCCTATCCCTTCACTCCCCAGACCTCTTGGCTTATTGACCATAGTGCTCGTTTACAACTGATTCTAGCTTATTGTCTTGGCTGTGTGGCCCCATCGCAATGGGGACACACAGAATATACACTCTGTTCTGTGAATCAGCAACTGGTGGCTCCCAGTGGGCTGCAGACTCTCATTCATCAAATCTGGCTCAAATTGAAATAGTTACCTGTCCAAATAGCAAAATAAAGTATAATAAAACATGTCTTTAGGTTATTGTTGTTATTATTAAGTCTAATGTCCACTTCATGCTGGTCCATGTAGTAGCCCATATGAGTCTATGAGACTTATACATAGCACAGTCTCCAGTTACTCTTTTTTTGTTCTTTCAGTTCATGCTTTTTTCCATTCTGGAGACTTTACGGTTTGAGATCTGGCTTGGAACAACACATTTCATATTAATAAATGTCATTTCTCTGCTCTCTTGAATATTTCTTCATCTGGAAGCATCACTTGGCATTATTTATTACAGCAATCCAAGACACAACAGTTACCACAGGAAACTGGGCTCAGGCTATCACTGCAGCAGTGTTACAGCAGTGTGACAAGTCTGCATCTATTATCTTGCTTATTTGATTGTCAAGGTAATTTGTCATGAAGCACTCTCATTGACTTGCCGAATTACTATAGTGACTGTAAAAAGGACTAACCTAAATGTTTATATCTGGAACAAAACCTGACAATTGTTTTCTGAGTTCTTTGAAGGTAGTGAATAACAATTCTGTCAAGAGATTCTTTTATGCATACATAAATGTGATTATAAAGACTGCTGGTGAATATGGGTGACCCAAGTGTTCAAGCAGGGGAATGAGGACTGACAGAGGGGGCATCGGTGTAAGAACTCAGGTTACATGAACAGGGATCCATCATTCACACACTACTGCAGTGTGACAGTTTGAGTCCAGTTGATGGTCCGCAAGCTCAGGGCCAGATGAAAGAATGAACAGAGGATTATTTTTATTCTGGACTTTTTAAGTCAAAAACAGGATGTAGGCTGTAGAAGCTCTGCTCTTTTTTTATATTTTTGGTGCTATATCGGATATCATGCAAGTGAATCAATCATGTACAGTAAAAATATATGGAAAAAATAAATATTTAAGATACATCAGTGCTAGTTTCTTTAAGGCTACAAAGTTTTGTCAATTCTCAACCAGCAGAAGACACTTTAGATCATGTTTGTGCAGCAAAGCAGCAAAGAATGAAGAGGTAAGAAGTCTGTGGATCAGATTCCCCGTCTAATTTATAGATATGTACAGAAATCCTGATTGTTTCTATAGACCACAGATGAAAAAAGACACTTTACATTTACATCCAGTTTATATTTCAGCTGTGGTGTCCTCTTCAGTTCTAAAGTTAAGATTTTCAAATGAGGTATCAGCATTGATTGAGTTTGAGTCTGAGTGACTAATTCCTCGGTATGACCTTGAACGGCATCCGGCCCTGCAAGCGGTACTCGAACTTGCAGGGGAAAATTTTGGGGGTTGGTGGCAGGATTGGCACTCCAGCCACTGTAAAACATTTCACGGCAGTTGATGGGCTAAATGGCCTCCCCTCGTTTGTAAATTTCTTATGTTCTTATGTACAGTTGAAACCAGAAGTTTACACACACTTCAGAAAAAGACACAAAAAACTTTTTTTCACACTATCGAACATTAAACCATAGTAACATTTTCTGTTTTAGGTCAGTTAGGATCACCATTTTCTTTCGTATTTGTTAAATGTCAGAATAAAGAGAGAGATATCCATCCATCCATCCATCCATCATCCTCCGCTTATCCGAGGTCGGGTCGCGGGGGCAGCAGCCTCAGCAGGGAGA
>JAODKC010000016.1:19455186-19471332 GCA_026777985.1 Mormyrops attenuatus | reverse complement strand
TCACCAGGTGTGGGAAGACTGAGGCCTTGGCCTGCCACCAGCTCAGTGGGTCTTCTCCACGTTGGATGAGGGGCTCCTCAAGATAACATCGCATCTCCATTATAACATCAGCTGTAGTATTTCTCTTTGCAGCATCTCCTGTAGCTCTTTCATCAAACAGCCTCCACACATCACTAGTTTGTGGCTCCTCCTCCACTTGGCCCTCTAATGGTGGAGCTGGCTGGCTGCTGGGGGTGAATTTCGCTGCAGCGGCAGTTATTCTCTGAAGTGCCTCGTCAATAGCTCTGTTGTCACTGAATGCAAGTTTTTTAAACCTAGGATCCAGTAACGTAGTTTCTGAGAGGACAGTGTTGAACTCCATACGCAGAAATTTTCAGTCCATGGCTGAACAAAGAGCCGCAACCAATTCCTTTACATTCTGCACTATCAGTTGGTGTTGGGCTGTCACCCGCTGAAGACCTTTGCAAAGCAGGAGCATGTTGGAGGCTGTGACATAGCTGAAGAAGAGAAAACAGCAACTTTTAAAATTCGACTTTTTAAAAATTATTTGGCATATTGCTTTTTTCAATTTAGTTTTGTCAATCATATTCTTTCTGTAAAGTATAATAGTGACTGAATAGTAGTAGAGAAAAAAACAACTGTCCAAGGTACCTATCCGCACTTATCTCCACAGTCACCTCCTCAGATGCTTTCAGGACGGTGCAGACCTCTTTCACCAGCTCCCATTCCTCTTGACTTAACGCATCAACAGGTGCGTTGATGAGGGCCAGGGTGGAGATGATGACATCTTTTGTTTCAAGAATGTGTTTCAACATATAAAATGTTGAGTTCCACCTGGTGGCACACTCTTGTTTAGGCCTCAGTTCAGGCAACCCCATCTGGCGCTGTGTGGACTTCAGCCTCTCTGCAGCTACTGTGCTTCTGTGGAAAAACTCCACAATGGCCTTCACCTTGTCCACGGTCATCTGCTTTGGTATAAACTGACTTATTTTGCTTTGAGTTGCAGTAAGAAAGCTTATACTTGCACTACTAGTAGCTGCTGCAGCAGCATTTGTTGTTGGTTTGGGACCAGACACCCCAGGGTCAGTAGACATTGAGCCAGCTTGCCCTCTCTCCTCCAACTGTACTGTGGGATGGACAGTTCTGATGTGTCTGTGCAGGTTTGTGGTGGAACCTGCTCTTACTGTTATTTTCATTTTACAATGAAGGCACTCTGCTCTCCTATTCCCAATATCTTTAAACTGCAGCCAGATGCTGCTTCGTTTACGGGTGTCAGTCATATTTACGTTTTTGCGACGCACTCGCACTCTCCTCCTCACCTCTGTCTACTGTCTCACTCACTGACTGAGGGGACGGACAGTTGTGTCTGTCGCCTCCTCTGTTTTCACATAATGGTATGATCCTATATCCTCATACATGATTGGCCACAATCATGATTGGCAGAGCTGAGCCGCTGAGAGCGAGAGCTGACTAGCGAAAGGAAAAATAACTGGGGAGCCGGCTCTCACTTGATTGGAATCGGCTCTTCTGCACATGACACATCACTACTGACTAAATCTCTGTAGGTGGATACCCCTACTTTTGGTCTGGTCGCTCTTATGGCTGCTATCCTCAGGGTGGTGGACCGGCTCCTCCCGATGGTGTCTGATATCACTCTTTTCAATGAGCATATTATGAGGCTCAGTCTAAGACACTCCTTGGGTGTCTTGTCTTTTGTCTCAATGTATGCTCTGACCGCGGTGAGTGATCTCTTGCTGAGGGAGACATTTATCGCAACTTCATTCGGTGGTTGATGGGTGCCCATGAGGTGACACTCCTCTGATCATGGGTGACTTCAGTGTGACCACTGGCACTGACAGAGCTGGCTATGAGGATTGTGTTGGTCCCCATGGTTCTGGAGACTGGGGTGGAGTGGCTCCATGTTCCTTAATTTTGCGAAAGGTCTGATTCCAACTCCATCCGTCATGTGAAACTCCAAAAATGACTGCTATTTCAATGATTATTCATTTTGAAGATTACAGAAAAAGTAGCACTTTAGTCCAAAAACACGCAAAAAGTTATTAGCTGTAAGACACCTCCAGTCTGCCACCTCTGCTGATCCAACTCCCCGTAATATTGACAGCTGGAGCTCATTTCTATGTCATAACCCATGGTCCTCTGGTGTACATATATCCAGGCCAGTTCCCTATGTCTTTGAACGGAATTGCTTCTATGATCAATTGCTGAGCATTCTATTACACCCCAGTTCTTTCCCTAGTGTTTCTCCTTTTGTGTTCTCCCAGGTGTTTTTTATCCTCAATCCCTTGCCCTATGAGTGTGATAATCTGGTAACACTTTACTTTACTGGCCACAAATAATATAGTATTATGCTAGTACTTATATATTAATTAGCCACAACATCTTAATTGCATACTTATCTCATGTTAATTCATCATTAATAAATCATGACGCATGTTTATCTCAAGAAGCGACTATATTTGTTTATGATTTGTACTTCAGTAGTAACTGAGTTCTTACTATGTATTTGTTCCCTGTCAAGTAAAGTGTTACCTGATATCCTGTCCTATGTCCTACTCCCTGCATCAGTGTGTGTTTCAGCCTCTCTGATTCTGCACGAGTGCTTGTCTTTCCCTTCACCTCAAGCACAGATCCTCCAGCTTTTTAAACCCTGATTGCTTGACTTCTGCCCTGTAATTCTGATTAACGACTGCTCTGTGTTTGGATCCTCGGTTCCCGAGGTCTGGGCATTACAGAATTTCTTGCTGCTGACCATAAATCCAGCAGACCTACATGACACTTCGCACATCTAGAGTGATGATTTTAAGATCCAGGCTCATAAACACTGCAGAGGCTTCCTAATGGAATGCAACCTGTTTATGCATCACATCCCTTACTAGCTGAGTTTATCCAGCTGTCTACCCGCCTGGATAACCTGCAGTACCAACACCAACCATGTCCACCCAGACCCAGCCAGCCACGCCCTCCAGTCATCCCACTCCTGGCACCCTCATCTCCTCCTCCTCCTCCACTTAATAGGGCTGAAGTCATGCAGCTATGAAGAGCTCCTCTCATTGCTGCACAAAGACAGAGGTGCTTCAGTAGTAGGCTCTGCCTGTATGGCATTGAAGCTGGCCACATGAGATCCAGGTGTCTCTCTCATCCTCCACATCCTGGGGAATACATCACTACCACCCAGGTCAGCACATCTGTTATCCTCAACATAATCTACAAACAGCTGACCATGCCCGTAATCCTCACTTATAACTCTTATTCTCATGTGTCCTCACCCATAATTTATTCCAGAGTGGCAGGCACTTTCAATGACTTTGCCCTTGCCCATGACCTGAACCTTCTCCTGCAATGCATTGAATCTCCATTACACATCCCAGCCCTTGATGGAATGCTCAAGGGAGTAGGGCTGATTGCCTACCTTAACAAACCCATAACCCTCCAGCTGGGGTTCTTCCACAAGGTGGAAATACAATTTTTCCTAACAGCATCAGCCCACAGACTGATTGCTGTAGGTCACCCATGACTGTGTCAAGACATCGCCCAGATCTCCTGTGTACTTGTAAGATCACCACTGGGAACCCTGCAAGCCTCATCATACTGCCTCCAAGTCCCTATTCTTTCCACTACCACTGAAAGCCCAGAAACCTCCCAAGAGGTACAAATTACTATGATTTCCAGGATGTCTTTAACAAAGTGAATGCCGCAAAACTCCCTTCACATCATCCCTGGGACTGTGCTGTTGACCTTCTCCCTACCCCCTAACCCTTTCAGAGTCCCAAGCAATGGAGCGTTACATAGAAGAAGCCCTTCAGTCAGGATTTATGCAACCATCCACCTCCCTGGTTTCCTCTGCATTTCTCTTTGTCCAGAAGAAGGATGGTGGACTTCTGCCTGTATTGATTACAGAGACCTAAACAAGGTTACTAATAAGTTTAGCTTATCCCTGCCTCTCAGGACAAGGGCCTGAATCACTAAGTAAGATTTGTTGGTTATCTAGATAACTCGTTGAATGTAATGTAATCAGGTTTAAATGGACTTTATCTTTGTTCACTTACATTAAGCCCATCCTACCTTAAATCTACCAAGTTATTTAGCTAACCAATACATTTCCCTTTGTGATACAAGCTCCAGGTGCATAATCTTACACAGGCAGCGTCAGTAAACAGCCAGCATTGGGACTAAGTCACATTTACACAAGTCACAAGTAAATCACACATCCTGACCACTAAGTTTTAAGCCAATCCTCAAGTCAGGCTTCTCAGAATCAATTCAAGTCAGTCTAGCAAGTGATGAGAAGTCATGGTCAATCCTTAAGTAATTTCACCATCAGTAACTATGATAAATGTAATTGCTATTGGCCAGATTTAATCTGACAGGTTATCCGGCTAATTAAGAAACCCAGCTTCACGATACAGGCCCCTGTTCTCTGTTTTGTTGAGGGTTCCCAGGTTTAAATGGACTTTATCTTAATTTTTTATATTTAGCCCAGACTACCGTAAATCCAACAAGTCATCGATCAATAATGTCTTGTGTTTATACATAGTCAGCCAACAGTGTGCCAGATAGACTGTTGCAGATACGCTCACAACAGACAGGAGCAAATATGTGTGGTTTTAAGGTTTACAAACATCTTTGACTGTTAAACTTTATTCAATTTACCTGCAGATTTACAGTTAGTGGGACTGAATTTAAAATTAAATAAACGACAATTCAAAAGCAAGCAAAAATTAGATACACAAATTGTAGTGGCGTAGCATGTGTTTAATGTGACTTTATGAGACATAATAAGCTTGTCTTCTAGTGCTGTGATGGTACACATATTCATCATGTACAGTTCAGTACATCGTTTTCAGTTTGGTGTGCACAATGAAATGAATGAATACATTTACTGACTCGGACAAAACCTAAATTCAGAAGTAGATGTTCAACACAAAAACATTGTGCTAACGATCATCTCATTTTGTCATCAGGGATTTGTGCCGGACAATGTGTGCAAAACCCAGATTTCAAATTCAATTCTCCCACAATGAATTTCACAGAGTTCTCCGCTATACTTTTCATTAATCAGACTGCTACTGATAAATGACTTGCTGAACAGAGAGGCTAGCTACCAAAAATTAACATAAACTTTATTGTAGAATATTCAGAAAATCATCTTGTCCCCTACAGTTTCAGAATCACAGACCTGTGCCATGTTCCTGGGAAGTTTGCGAGAATTTTCGTGGAATATGATTAGATGGCAGATGGCTGTGTTCACAAGATTGCGGCTACAGGCTCAGTTTTTGCTCTCAGCTGCCCTCTGACTTGCAGTTCCAGTTTTGCTGCCCTCTGTTGTTGCAGTTACAGTTCTGAATCTGGTGAAATGTACATTTTTAGGTACACATTTTCATCAGCATAATTCTTTAGATGGATTGCCAAAAGAGTGTCCACCATGGATGAACAGGGACAACCGCGATCCATGCATATCGCCTGCTCTGATCCATTTGTCCAGTCTCTGCCACTGCAGGAATCCACATGGGGGATGCTGCAGCACCCAGGGAACTTCCCAGTTCAGGTAAGATCTCCTGATCAAATTGGTCTTGTGTTGGGGAACTGGTGAACTCGTGGAGGTTGAACTTGGACATCACACATCACCCCCCCCCCCCCCAAGGTACACAGCATGCAGAATTACAAAATTATTAGTCAAGTGTGTATTTTAGTTGTATCTTCTCTTCCAATCAATAGTTTCCATCCAGACTAATCTCCAAATAAGAACGGACTTAAAAATACAGCATGCTCAATATTTTGGTCTGAATACTTTCTGTTTGGAATAAAACAGGAAACCATAGATACTTATCTGTGCAGAATTATTAAGAAAATCAATACTACTATAAAAATGGGCCAAGTAGGACCTTACAGAGAGTGGGGGAAAAAACACCCCATATCAAGACGTACTTGCTGGCTTCTGCACATCTGCATCTGATGCAATGGGTTCAAATCTCTGTCAGCTCCAGACATCCAGGCATCAAGAGCTTATAGGGCATAAATATTGGTGGCCATCTTGGGCAGATGATATCCATGTCAATCTAAGATCCACTGCCTTCTGGTGTCCATCAACCTCCACTCATCCCTCAATGCTCATGGTCACATACTGTATAGCTTTAACTTGTATCATTAACATACCCCTAATGGTTGTACGATCATACTGCAAGGCATGGCTCCAGTCCACCACCTCCTCAGCCACAACCATATTCACCTCTTTGGTGATCCAACTCCCTGGAATATTGACAGCAGGAGCTCATTTCCACATCATTACCCCTGACCCTCTTGTGTACATATATCCAGGTCAGATCCCTCAGTATTTGTAAGGAATTGGTTCTATGATCAATTGCCAAGCATTCTATTACACCGCAGTTCTTTCCTTGTGTGAGTTTCTCCTTTGGTGTTCTCCTGTGTGTCTGTGATCCCTGATCCCTTGCCCTTCTTTTTGACCCCTGCTTGGTTCCGTGACAATAACTTCTGCCCTGTGATTCTGATCTGCGATGCTCTGCATTTCAATCCCCAATTCCTGAGGTCTGGCCATTACATTAGCACAGTCAGAGCAGGGAAGTAGCTTGTTTGTCACACTGTACTGTCTCACTGATATGGTGTCCATTAATCTCTCACTGAAACTGATTATGGACATTGCCAGCCTGTATAAACAGACTGAAGACAGCTGGATGGCATCTTTAAATGCTGTAAATGTGGGCTTCAAAATTCAAGAAGGCATATGTTTTATATAATACATGTTGTTGGAAAGGTATAATGTGGTGTAAGGTCTGTTTTAGGGTTATGTGAGGGACTGAACCCTGTCTCTGTGTGGATGAGCGACACACAGAAAGCTCTGCTAATGCATAGGTCTGCCACCTTTGGCTCCATGTTGGGGATTATTGGGATAATAAACGCATACACATTCATAAAGCAAACACCTACATTAAAGGGCCAGCAAGGCGAATCAATGGCAAACAGGAGCAGCCACCTCACTCGCCTTTCAGAGACAAAAAACAAACACCCCCCCAGCCCCACCCCCACTCTCAGCACACAGAAATGGGCGAAAATGCATCAAAATGTATCAGACATATTGCCCTCCTTCTCCCTTGCTCTGAGGGATTCCTCACTTGTACATCGCTTTGGCCAAACATGTCTGCTACTTTGGTGATGCCATCGAACAGAAATCTAGGCTTCACCCTATTACCTTCAGTTACACTGAATGAGAAAGCTATAGATTTATATAGATTACCTGACTGTCTTCGTAGGTAAGATGGAATATCTCTGTTCAGTAAAGTGCTGTTTATGTCACACCACTGAAGATCTTGCTTTTGTGGGTAAGTGTCTTTTACATTTAACAGATTTTAGAGTGTGAGCAAATTCATTACCAAGTTTTTCAATTTCATTTGGTGCTTGGCACTTAAGGATAATATCAACATTTAGCAGTTTTCAGAGTTCAAGCTAATTCCTTAGTAGTTTCCTTGTAATTTGGTGTTTGGTGCTTAAGGAGACTTTCAAATAAGCTTCACCATTAATGGAAAGTTGAGAAATTATGAGATGTGACACAATCTTAAGATTGTAAGATGTGATCAGAAGCAAAAGGGTTATGCATAGAAGCATCATGAATGCTAACTATAACTTAATGCAGATACTTCAAGTGTGACTAAGCACATGCTTGGTATATAGGACCTATTACATTTCTGTTGAAGTCAACAGGTTTATCAACATGCAGACACTTGCATTTTCAGGAATGCCCAGTAAATTCTGCATAAGTTCTATTTAAAATCTCATGTACTTATAATTTTATCATCGCCAAAACAAATTTGTAAGACGGGAAAGTGGACTTTACAAACAGAGAATGGAACAGGAAGTCTGTAAGGAGTAACAAACAGAAAGCAGAGAAGAAGATTAGGAGTCAATCTTCTAGAGACCAGGCCCATAACTGACAGCAGTACTGTCCTCATAGTCAGTAAGACAAGGCCTTACATTGAAAGACTAATCAGATGGACAAGATTTGATGAAAGAGCAGGCCTTAGCTGCCCTAAACCAGTTTTACTCAGTTTTTTAATCCTCTTGTCAATGAATGTCTGCTTACAATACATTCAGAAGATGTTTGGTAACACTTTACTAGAGGGGATACAAGTAATTTAGTAACTCTATTCATGAACGAATGTAGTAACTGCATGAAATACATGATGATAGATGATGGACAAACATTGGATCAGTATGGAACTAACACTTAGTTTGTGGTTAATTAATACTTTTTTATTGTCAGAAATACTAAAAGAGAGTAGTGGAAATGTACTGAAATGTACAGGGCCGACTTCAAGATAAAAAAGCACCTTAAAGACCCACCTTTCCTCAGTTATTACAGACACTAAATTAAACCAACCATCCAAGCAATGTTGAGATAAGCAAACCATTTAATGTTCATAATAATTATCCATGTTAGGCAAGATAAATGTATAGACGGTACCTTCTTTAAATGTGGCTCTGTGTTAGTCCGTGTTGGTTCCTGGGATAAAGTTGACTTTGATCCCTAGTTGTCCAATCCTCATGTTTCTAAGAAAGACATTTTCAGCAGGTATAGTGTGCACAGGCACTGGGGTGGCTTTCTATCTACACCTCACTCTGAGGTATGATAAATTGCTATGAATTCACCACAAAGCCTTGTAGAAGGATGAAAGACTTGCTGGTGTATCCTCATTGGCTCAGGAAAACTAACAGTGTCTGGTAAGGTGGTTTGCCACGCCTGATTTCCCCGAAATTCAACACGTAAACAAACTGTTTATCGGCTCTCCTGGCGCTGTGGGAAACGGTTTCAGTAAGTCGACTGAGCAAAACATTAAGAATAACGAGCTGTTATTTTCCAAAATGAAGCTTTGCATAGTTTATGAAGCTACCATTAGCGGCCCTGGTGACCTCACGATCGATGACCTCACAATCCCGTGCTCATTAAGACGCGGTCTCTAGCTTTGGATCTTCCCGATGTAAGCCGTGTTCTCGGTGTGTCTGTGTAAATGCATACGCATGAGACAGTGTCTCTTACTGTTCATTTTCTCCATGTTAAAATAATCTTCTTTCTAATCTCTTTTTGGCACTTTTTGTCCCCTCTGAATCTTCTTATTTCTTTTATCATTCAAATACAATTTTGGGTAAAAAGACTGATTTTTTGGCTTGTGGCCAGATGGGCATTTTAATTTATCTGTTTTTTAAGAAAGCTATCAATCTGGATAGAAATATTACAACCGTGCTCTGCAAAGCTGGACTTTGTTCTGAATAGCCATGGGCACAAGCAATAAAACGAGAAGAATATGGAGCTGTTCAGAAATGTGCCTGTTGTCTGACATCTTGCTGCTCTCAGACTTCTGCCTTCAGAAAAACGAGTTAATGAGGACTGTGGTGATCGATGCATGATGGCATTTGCCGTGCTGTAGATTCATCTTCACTAGGGCTTTTTCTTAATTCCAAACTCAATTACAAGAAATGCAGTGTTTTGTTAATAGCATGGTGCACTGAGCGCACGGAGTGTGTTGGAGCCCATGACGGTTTAAGACAGTGTTCTCGCAGCAGGAAGGTACACAGCTGCCATCTGCAAAGAACAAAAAATCTGGTTTTAAGTTTTATAAAATTGTCTACAGAACATGAAAATCTAATTAGTCTTTTTATGAGGCACTGTCGTGACACTGATGAACTACCATTCCCAGCATGCATTTGAATGTGAATTTACATTTTGTCATAGTTCAAATATACATTTTACTTTATCAACCCAAATAGAAATCTCTTACTGCCTTAGACATGAACCATAATACTGTCCTGGACAAGCAGCTGAAAAACGAACAGATAAATAGTAATATATAAAAGCCTACACGGATGTTGTTGGTAATGATGCAAAGACCTTTTTAAAAGTATTTGTCAAAATTCACTGTATCTGTCACTGTATTTGTCATTGTGATGCTATATTTCAGCTGCTTCCACATTTTACATAATTGCTTGTCCAATACAGAATTAATAATATATAAGCCTGGACTTTATCCAAACAACACAGGATGTGCCGGTTTGAATCCTACCTCCATTCTGTGTATCGAGTTTGCATATTTTCCCAGTATCGCGCATTTCCTCCCGCTATCCAAAGACATGCAGTTTGGCTAATTAGCATCTCTGTACAGCCCATTGTGTTTAGCCAGTAATAGACTGGCATCCTGTCGTGGATGTATCCCTGCTTTGTGCCCTGTGTTACTTGTACCCCCTCTAGTAAAGTGTTACCAAACATCTTCTGAATGTATTGTAAGCAGGCTCCCAGCCCACCAATGACCCTGCACATGATAGTGACTGGATGATGGATAGATGAAATATTAATGCTTAGTCAGTGACATGGATTTTCAGCCTGCCTGGGCTTTCATGTGTCATTGTGACACCTTGCAGAAGAGCACAAGCCCTGAAAATAATTCAGTCTACCTTAAATGGCACCGTTTGCCAATCGGCTAATAACTACATAGGTCTTGGGTCGTGTCATTTTCTTTGAGCTTTTCCAAGAGGGGGTTGGTTCCCCCCTCGCTATATTTTAGGGGGTATTTCTATTGTATCATATTACAGGCCATGAAGAGCACGGGGCTGGAGTAACCCCTGGACATGGTCTCCTCCATAACTAGATACGGACACATAGTCTTATACTTTCACTGGGTTTCTTTGTATCCTGTTGAATCAGTCAAATCAGGCAGGTTTTAATCATCAGCTTGCAGCTTTCAATTGTGAAAGTAATCAAGAGAAGACAACAGTGCAGAAGCTAGAGGAGAAACGATTTACTTTTGCACACCTAAGCGGGCGGAAGAAGAATGAAATTAGTGATGTTGAATTAACATAAAAGAGAAGCAATGTAAGGACTGATGTGGCATTAAAAATGAAGAAATATTGTTTGCATTTCAGAGAGAAGAAGAACAGGCACAGACACAGCAGAAAGCGAGTGAATGACAGGAAGAGAACCCAGGGAGGGAGAAGTAGCGAAATTAGTGAAGAAGAAAGTAAAAAAACACAATGAAAGGGAAATAGAAAGTAATTCCTTTCCTGTTTCCCTAGGATGAAAGCCAACTGGATATCGACAGCAAGGAGAGCATGATAAACTTTCATGACTTTTCTCTGTGATGTTCAGGGGTGTCAGTCAACTCAGAGGTGGGGAAACATAATGGCGGACTTGGACTACAAAAAAAAAAACTCAGTTACCTGAACTGTAGGGCACAGTGGCTGCCTATGATGTCGAATGGGCGGCTCTTTCCAGTACTGCTAAAATGTTGTTTATGTTCTGTCAGTGAAGACACAGAGGCATAGTTCTGCAAAGCTAATACCTCTGGGCTGCTCAGACATCTGCAGTGTGCTGGCTATGATTTGCATAGCAGAATAGCTGGAAAGACCCTGACAGTGAAAACCTACAGCACTATGGAGAGCCAGCTGAAGAGCGTGACCCATGTGGATGTAGAGCTCGGAATGGCAGGACCCCTTAGGCAATCTGGAATCAGAAAGCTCTGTCTTCTCACTCAGACTGATTTTGACTTACGTTTTGGGCACCCAACGGGGGCTGCCTGTGGCGTACTGGGTAGAGAAGCGATTGTGAAGCTGGAGTTATGATCAAAGTGCTGTTTATATGAAACCTAGAGAGAACTCTGCTTAGATATATATATATACACATACACACATATATATATATATATATATACACATACACACACATATATATATATATATATATAAGCATGTAAATTAGGTTTATATTACATTGCAGGGACCACATATCCCCCACGATGTAATGAAAACCTGTAGTTTGGATGATGTGGGGATGATATTTCAGGTCTCCACAAAGATCTGTGAATGCAATCAAAAAAGTAAAAATGCAAAAGCGTCTTGTGTGTGTCTGTGTGTATATATACTTCATATATTCCCAGGATTTTCCCAGGATACACCCTGGATAGCATGCCAGTCCATCACAGGACACACAGCGTACCCAGATTAGAGACACTAATTCCCAGGGCAGATTATCTAAATATTTCTAAAATGTACAGGTATATGGCAGTGATAGAAAGGAAAGACATATCATTAAATGCCTTGAAACAGAGAAAAACAAATTACTCAATAACAAGGATCATGGAAAAAAGTTTTCCAGGATGGAGTGAAAGTCTTTGGCAGGAGGATATTAATTGAATTAATATCTTAAAAGAATTCCTTTATTGTTTTTTTTATTATTTGTGTTACACCTGCTTACCAGGTTAACTGCAAATACTGAACTGGTCATATTGATTTCAACAATCATCAACGCAGTCGATAATTTTTATAAAAACGATGATATAATGTGACATATAAGCAAGAACTGCTGTTGCTTGAGACAAAGCTCACAACTGAATGGGGCAGTGCACTTGATGACAAGAGGATTTTATTTTAAAACTGGTGTGTCTGACGAACGTCTTACATTCATAAGGTGTCATCCGTACATCTTAAAAAAGATGAAAATGTTATGTACAGTTTACATCCATCTGAATGATACCCGTTTCCTTCACGCACGCCATATTTTCATTTGATGTGTATACATTTTGTGTACATTCTTTAATACTCATCTTATAATAACTTTGTTCTATGGTCGAGTAAGGTTTATAAAAACTCAGAATAGTCTATTATTCATACAAAGAACTCCCTCATGGCCACTCTATCCTAATTTACGAATGAAAATACATCTTTCGTTCTTCGGTGATGCATTTAATTAATATAAACCCAAAGCTCCTTCATAAACTTGCGCATGTGGCGTGCGGATCACAACAGAATATAAATCCTCCCTTAACAGCTCAGATTTCTATGTCCTGATTCAATTTACCTCAGATGCCTCGTAGCTTCTCCACGTTACATTCCTTACAAAGCCTTACAAAGGGAAACAAAGCAATAGAAAAAATGGGGCTGCGGGCAGAAGCGCTGGCAAAAGATTAACGCCAAGCCGCATCCTGCTCATTCATGCAAGCGGCCCTGAACCTCAAAAGCCTTCCTAAGTCTTACATGTTTCGCATAAACCAAACTCTTATTGCATATGAATATAAAAGTTTTGTTTGGTACAAAAAAAAAGTCCGGCAGGGAAAAAATAAGCAAACAAACAAACAAATAAATAAATAGAAAGAGAAAGAAATGATAATAATACAGTTATAATCGTTATCATGGCAATAATTTTTTCTTCACATTAGGCTTAGCATAGTTGAATTTCGGGAAATGTGCTTAAACTCATTAAAACCAAATTAGCGCGTGTCTGTATATTTTAGCAAGGAAAAACTAGCAGCGTTTCGTAGGGCGGTGTTCGGAGGGCTCTTACATATTTGGCATTCCTCATAATAATGCATCAAAACTGTATACCTTTCCTTGTATTGCACACTTTCTCTCAGGAAATAAGGCATTATGATGCTTGACTTCCGTAAGGCTTGCACCATTTACTGGATTTTATGTCACAGGCGCCTTGTACCCCTCAGCACCATTAGGCTAATAGAATTAGATTAATTAATAGACTGCCTGCAGAAAACACGAATTTGCTTCAATCCCATCTTCCATTAAAATAAAATCGGCCACTTATGTCGAGTGATTATAATCACTAATGTCAATGAACCTGATGCGTTTTCTTGACCTTAAGGTACTGCGTATTGACTTAAAACTTTAGAAAAAATCAATAACACTTAACCATTAAGAAGCAATGCTTTAAACAGACATAAACATATCCGTCCCACGGATAAGCTATAGAGAGTTTTTTCCTATATCTATTATCACAATAATACGACATCACCATGTGCCTGTCATAACAACAACTTTAAATATAATAACTGGATAATATCCTTTTACGAATGGTTTTGGACAATTAGCCTGCACAATTATTGTAAACCATTGGGAGTGAATGGTGTTATCCTCTCCAGACAGATATCTGCATCACAGTCATCCAAGTCGCACACGGAATCGGTGACAATTTCATTATGATGTGAGAACTGGGATATCCTATCGAAAGTGTCTTCGTTGTCAATACACTCCACCACGTTAGGGATCATGTTCACATAGGCAGTCACGATTTCTTTATGAAACAAAGTGTCTTGATTGTAAGAAACGAGTTCATTACTTATATTCACAGTTTCGACGGGCGTGCTGGAACAGAAATGACGGCAACCCAGGAGATTAGCGAAGGCTTTTCGGAAGTCAGCGTTGAAAGCATAGATTATTGGATTCAGGGATGAATTGGTCCATCCGAACCACACAAAAACGTCAAAAGTCGTCTCGCTTACGCAAGGAAGACCGGCTTTCTGGTCGGCAGATGGCCTGTCACAGAAGGGCACCATGCAGTTTAAAATGAAAAAAGGTAACCAGCAGCACACGAATACGCCCATTATCACTGATAAAGTTTTTAGGACTTTGGTTTCCCTCTTGATGGACGTTTTCAGTGTGTTGTGGTGCTGGCACTCGAGTCTGTTGCTTCTGCAACTTTGTGCGTGCTCAGCTGCCCTCTCTAAAGATGCAATCCTCCGGATCTGGATCTGAGCTATACGGTATATTCTGGTATATGTCACGATCATGATGGCCACGGGGATGTAAAAGCTTATCAAAGACGAGGAAATCGCGTACTCTCTGTTCAGGCTGGAGTCGCAGTTTTCCGCTTTTCCCACCGACGCGCTGTAATTGGTGGCGGCTACCTCATCTTTGGCTTTATGCCAGTTGAGTTGTACCGGTATGAATGAAATTAAAATGGACAGTGTCCATGTCACACTTATCATGACAAAGGCCACTCTCTGAGTCATTTTTCTCTCGTATCGGAAGGGGCTTGATATGGCCCAGTACCTGTCCACGCTGATGATGCAGAGGTTGAGGATAGAAGCGGTGGAGCACATAATGTCAAAAGCGACCCAGATGTTGCAGAAACTGCCGAAGGGCCAGTAGCCCGCGATCTCGGCGACAGCCTTCCAGGGCATGACGAGCACGGCGACAAACAGATCCGACACAGCGAGAGAGACAATGAAAATGTTGGTGACTTTAGTTCGCAAGTGCCTGAACTTGATCACCGCCGAGCACACCAAAATGTTCCCCAGCAGCGTCCACAGGATGAGGAGGGAGAGTAAAGAGCCGGTCAGCGTCCGTATTATCAGCTGTTTTTTGTCATCCGATGTCGCCTTCAACTCGGTCGTGTTCCACATTATTCCTTCGAAAGAAAACGGAACGGACTGACTTTCGTGTACTGATGCACCTGATCAAGTTGTAAAGAGACACATTGTCCCATGCGGGCTTAACAAATAGGGACGGACGACTTAGCGAGTGCCGTTTTCTCATCCTCTAACATATTAAAACTAAAATGGCATCTTTGCTTGCAAAGCAGACAGTCCTTTCCCTTACAAACCTACCACCGAACGCAAAGCCGGCAGGGGCTAGTTGCACGCCAAAGAAATGAAGGCACCTTGTCACCGAGGAGCGCATGGCGATGCTTTGCCTGTCCTGTGCCCAGCATCGCCACTATAAGGCAGGACATCAGCTATGTAACTGTCCAAGTGAGCTATTTTTGAGACAACGGGAGGAAGGGGGCTGGGGGGTCTGGAGCGTTTAAACTCCCCTCCCCCACCCTGCATCAGGATGCGCACCTGGACTTAGCATTAGAATCAGGTAAGACAAGTAATCCAAGTAATACATTTCTAAATTGAATATTTTATAGCATATTATGATATACATAATGTATACAGAGTTCTTCCTGGGCAATGTTTTGTTGTGCCTTTTATTTTTTAAAGCATAACATTTAAACCATGCTTTCGTTCGTGAAGGGATTATATGGAATTATATATTATGCACGCTGACGATTATGCAACACATTATTATTTTTTAGCACATGCTTTCGTAAATTCTGGGAGCAAGGTACGATTTATCGACTTAAGTCGAACTACTCAGTTGAACTAAAAGTAATTTAATTATTAGGCGTCGTCCAATCCTGCGCACAGCCTTGCTTGATAATATGTATAGAATACGCTAGTGATGCGCTGTTTTGTACGGGAGACGCTGTCACTGGTGCCGAACCACGTGGTCCGTTTCACATATAAGTCTGTTTCATTCAGTGAGGAGTTCGCAAAAATAAACACACACACACAT
>JAODKC010000016.1:19421621-19434358 GCA_026777985.1 Mormyrops attenuatus | reverse complement strand
GTTACTGAAAGGAGTATGGTTGTTGGATGAGCAGGTGGCGACAGGAAAACGTAACTATGCTGTGGCTCGCAGATTCTAAAAGCAGATTAGAGATTAAGCAGAGGTGCGGCGTGGGCGATACTCCAGCCCCCGGTCGGGCATCCCTGTGGCCTGCCGGGCCGCGGCTGCCGTGAGGTGAGAACCCCCCAAAGCGTACAGCTGCTGGTTCACCCACATCACCTTTACATAGCGCCCTTCCCCATATAGTTGCCCTGAAGCACTTAACAAAGAATCAGCAACATTACAAGTTAAATGAAGACAAATTAAGAACTGTATCATGGGGAGACATTACTGGTTATTATTATGCATTATTTAAAGTTAGTTGACATTCAGTCCAGTGAACATCATCAGACTAACTGGGGTTTGTAGGTCAATTCTTTGACGCATGAATATATGGTTTCTTGTTGCATGCTATTTATAGCTTTGGGGATAAGGGTTTAATCTTTAATAACTAGAGGGTAAAGTTTCATTAACATATAGAACCTGGACCTGACTGTAAATTGCATGATAGATTTTTGCTTTACTCAGTTTTGGAAACAAAATGCCACAGAAAATCTCCTTCACTAAAATGATACCTGTAGTCCACAGCAGTGCTGCTAGATAAGACAACAGAGAGGAGAAACGCTCCTGTCATCACAGTAAACTGGAGATTATAATCCCCCAGCTGCTGTGAGCACATGCAGCTGGAAGCGTTCAGAGGGCCACAGGACACCTAGGATGGGCCCCATGAAATGGGACACTTTCACTGGGCTGTTCTTCTATAGAAGAACAAAGTAAGCAAATTGGAAATTTAACTTAGAGCAACTGAAAGAAATTCATTTTAAGAATAATTTGGAAAATGCGAATCCACCTTATTGGCTTTTCTCTTGAGACAATATGCCCTAGTCAGCTTGGAAGAGGCGCTTATCAGTGAACGTATAGTTTTACATACTTTTCCTCTATGCTGCCGTGCCCTGCAACCCAAGCCCCTACTGACCAGCAACTGGCAAGAATCTGTCAGCGCAGACCAGGGAGGGGGTAAGATTATCCCTGCAACTCCTGCTGGCCGAATTTGAGTACCGCCCTGGTGTAAGGGTGGCCGCTGCCTCTGCTTGGCTCACCTCAGCTGGCCCTGTAGCTACTGGGAGGGGGGTGAGGGGACGACTCAGTGCAGCATGCAGGGGGCAGGTGCTCATGGAACAGATCAGCGTAAGCACTCAGATACATATATAAGTGAAAAACTGACCGGAAGATGCTGAACATGATTTTCAGATGTCAGCCTTTCCTCATTACCACTGAAATGTATCCAATGATGTTAACCTGTACACCACTGTACATCTCCAAAGATATCCCCCGCCATTTTACTCCAAAGATATCCCCCGCCATTTTATCCTCGTGTTCGTGCCTTCAACTTTCCTCGTTCCCTTTGTGTCTCCACGGCGCCTCTTGGTCAAGCCAGTGTGCCATAAGACAGGTTTTCATGTAAGAATGGTTACATGAAAACATAGTAGTATAAATGGTGTAGAAAGGCAGAAATAAAGAGTGGAAAGGCTGGAATATGAGGCACAGAGAGGTGAAGCTGCATTCAGTCAGGGGTGTCTGAATCTCTGACAGCCCTGGAGAGTGTTTAGCCCAGAAGTGCCCCCCTTCTGCCCAGCTCTCTGAATGACTTACAAAGATGCTGAAGGCCCATTTCCGCCACATAATTACTTTTTAATCCTCTTTGTGATTTTAATCCTCTCTCAGCATTTGGATGTTCTCAGATAGAGACATTACATAATTAAGTGATGAGCCTGAGAACATGTGGCCTGGAAAGTCACGATCCAGTTGATGTTCTGACCTCTATCATGTAACAGGTCATTAACAGGTTATTTAAAGCCTTCTGGGCACTTCAGGCTCCGCAGACCTCAAGGGATTTACACCCTCCTTGTCAAAGTCTGGGTCCATGTGGAAACACCTCACTAACAACACTGTGCTACCTTTGAGCTCATTGTGCCGCCTGTGATTTAAAGAATTCAAACAATGGACTGCCATGCCCCTACTGGTCAGGAGGGTCAATGCTCAAAAGACTTTTCTTTACTGGGCACAATCAAGACCAGTGGTCAACAACCTTCTCCAAGTTGAATGTTGCGTTTTCTTCATATTTCACCCAGGGTCCAGTTACACCGAATTCAATTCAGATATTTATATTTAAAATCTAACAGTTGGTATGAAAATATAAATGAGAATTTTATTATTGAAAACTACTTCAATTCAATAATCAATTTTGAACAATGAGACAGGTACACCAGAGATTATTTGCTTTTATAAATATCCCAGCAAAGTTCCTGGATCCTTATAAAATGGATCAGGACAAAGATATTTTCCTGAGTGTCTTGTGAGGGTCCTGTAAATAGATTAATGCGTAACGGAAGATACGATTAACTTTTACCTGACAGACAGTCAATATGGGGTGGGATCGCTTTACTGCCTTTGAAGACCAGCATACATTAATACCAGGGCTTAAAACCTCATTTCAACCAGAAAACACAACTTTAATGCCAATGAACACAAGTCACAGCCTCGCTAATAGGATGAAGGTATGTGATATATAATTACAGGTAAGCACCCAGATGAATAAAGACCAGAATGAGACCCGGAGGATTAGCAGGACTTTATGAAGAAGGAGATATCTCCTCCAGCGTCCGTCTGAAGAGCGTATGTCTATCTGTGCGGATGTGTGTGTGTGTGTGTGTGCGTGTGTGTGTGTGTGTGTGTGTGACCAGAAAGGAGGGGTCAGCCGGTACTGAAACAGAACAGGAGGCCCACACCAGGGACTTGCCTCTATGGGTCTTCTGTGTCCGTAGCCAAAGAAACCTTGATCTAGGCACAGAGGAATGTCCATTAGCCTGGACTGTGCAAGAGTCAAATTCACCCCTGTGCCCCTGGCACACCTCACCAATAATTAATCCCTGAAGATATGTAGTCAGTTTCCCGGCAGCCAGAGCACTGAGGAGCCGTGGGGCTGCAAGTTGCTGATGTGGCTGAAAAATCTATAAGGAATGAAGGAAGAATTCGCCGCTTGGATGACAGTCCACGGTTTTCTACTATGAATGTTCTTACATGATGGTGTTGGGGGGGGGGCATCATCAGCTGCCTTTCACTCAGGCCAGAATATGATAGGACAGTGAGCACAGAAGATGGTGTCCAGCAGTGCTGACTGACTGGCTCGATAAGTCTGAAATGCTGCGTGTGGGATGAGCTGAACCCAATGCTTCCTGAAGCCAGACTGCTGCATCTTAGCGTCTGCTTCTTGCACCAGGTTATACACTGCCTTAGAAATGCCATTTCCTCCAGGCTGACAGGTCAGAGAGGCTGCGGAAGGTGTGGAGGTACACCACCCTGAAGCTTCTACAATTCATGGATCTTCTTCCAGAGACACTGATGACTCATAAGGCGCCTTCTCACTGAAGTTCAAGAGCCTGGTTCCTGGTCCTGAGTTTCTGGGCTGTCTTGACCGGAAACTTTTGTTCTGTGTCGCTTTCCCACCACACAGCAACTGTGACCTTTATGCTAAATAAGCATGGGAGATGCAAAAAGCTCATAGGTAAAACTTCATATGCAATTTTAAATGAAACTATTCTGCCACCCCAAATCAACAGAGGATGACCAAGTTGTTTTGTTAGTTATTTGTTACATAATGGGGGGATCGATCACATGGTCCAAAAATATGGTGCCCCACTATAATACAGAGGAGACAAGGAAACATCGGTCAAATGAAGTCATCTTAATTTATATAGCACACTTAAAAGACAGCAAATGTCAACCAAAGTGCTGCACAATAAAATCAACTAATGTAAAGGACATTTAAACAATTTAAAAGAGAGAGCAATGTAAAACTGAGATTAAAAACAAAATTATAGCTAGTTTAAAACAAAGAGTAAAAGCCAAAGCTATAAGAAATTTTAAACCGTAGGTAAAATTTACAACTACCAGATTAAATGAAAATAGAAAAACACGAACAAGTGACACCAAGACAGAAGAAACCACGACAGAACAGACAGCCGACTTCAGACTTTAAAGTGGCTGAACCGTTTGGGAAAATACATAGGCTTTAAAAATATCTGTTGTAGGGGATCATTTTATAGAGGAAGGATGATTGTTCCAGAGTCTTGGAGCACCAAAAATGCCCGATCACCTTTGAACTTCAACTGAGAATGTGAAACATCTAAAAACATCTGGTCAGAAGGGCTCATAGGGCTCGAGCATTAGAAAGGAGACTGATAAAGTCAGAGATGTAGCCGGGAGCCAGAATATGAGGAGCTTTAAGAGAAATAATAAAACATTAAACTCACCTCTAAATTTGACCGGCGGCCACTGCATGGATGGGAGCACTGAGAGTAATGCTTTATGTGGGAGTAATGCTTTATGCGGGAGTAATGGTCTATATGGGAGTAATGCTTTATGTGAGAGTAATGGTGTACACAGGAGTAATGCTTTATGCAGGAGTAATGGTCTATATGGGAGTAATGCTTTATGTGGGAGTAATGCTCTATGCGGGAGTAATGCTTTGTGTGGGTGTAATGTTCTATACGAGAGTAATGATTTATGCGGGAGTAATGCTCTATATGGGAGTAATGCTTTATGTGGGAGTAATGGTCTATACGGGAGTAATAGTCTATATGGGAGTAATGCTTAATGTGGGAGTAAAAGTGTATACATGAGTAATGCTTTATGCGGGAGTAATGGTCTATATGGAGTAATTCTTTGTGTGGGAGTAATGCTCTATACGAGAGTAATGCTTTGTGTGGGAGTAATGTTCTATACGAGAGTAATGCTTTATGCGGGAGTAATGGTCTATATGGGAGTAATGCTTTATGTGGGAGTAATGCTCTATATGGGAGTAATAGTCTATATGGGAGTAATGCTTTATGTGGGAGTAATGCTCTATATGGGAGTAATAGTCTATATGGGAGTAATGCTTAATGTGGGAGTAAAAGTGTATACATGAGTAATGCTTTATGCGGGAGTAATGGTCTATACGGGAGTAATGCTTTGTGTGGGTGTAATGCTCTATACGAGAGTAATGCTTTATGTGGGAGTAATGCTCTACATGGGAGTAATGCTTTATGCGGGAGTAATGCTCTATATGGTTGTAATGCTTTATGTGGGAGTAATGGTCTATACGGGAGTAATGGTCTATATGGGAGTAATGCTTTATGTGGGAGTAATAGTGTATACGGGAGTAATGCTTTATGCAAGAGTAATGGTCTATATGGGAGTAATGCTTTATGCAGGAGTAATGCTTTATATGGGAGTAATGGTCTATACAGGAGTAATGCTTTATGCGGGGGTAATGGTCTATACTGGAATATTGCTTTTTGTGGGAGTAATGCTCCATACAGGAGTAATGCTTTATGTGGGAGTAATGGTCTGTATGGGAGTAATGCTTTATGTGAGTATAATGCTCTATACGGGAATAATGCTTTATGCAGGAGTAATGCTCTGTACGGGAGTAATACTTTACGCGGGAGTAATGCTCTCTTTTTTCTTGATATCTCTTAGGAGTATCGCAGCTGCATTCTGGACCAACTGCCGACGTGCCAAGCTTGAATGACAGCTTCCCAAGTAGAGAGAATTACAGTACTAAACATGAGATGAGATAAAAGCTCATGCTGATCACTGTTTTGAAGTCCTTAAATGACAAAATATGCCTGAGTTTCGCTATATTGAGTTGAAAGAAACTACCACAGACCATTGAGTTTATTTATCAAACTTAAGAGTAGAATCAAAGATAATACCAAAATTTTTTACATGGTTGTGTAAATTAGCTGACAGCGGACCCAAGTCACTTGCTCTAACACAACATCAGGTGTCCCAAAGATAATAATTTCAGTTTTGTCTTGATTAGGTTTCAAATTGTTTGACATCCAGCACTGCACATCCCTTAGACAATTAGAGATGAGCTGAAGTGCTGAAGTTGCACCACTATATAAAAAACACACTTTTACATTGAATTGTGGTGATCAAATATTTCAGAGTAGAAGTATGGAGATGAAAACAAAAGCGTGCATCAATACATGCAATGTAACTGAAATACAAAAATAATTTTTGCTGCACTACTTCTAACTCTTTTCCCCGTAACTTTGAAGTTGGAGTTGGTACTTCTGGTCAGCCAACCAAGTTTATCACTGTAAGTCGCATCCCAGTAGTTCCTGGTCGACGAAAAATACCTACCCAAGAGTAGGGACTAAGAAACAGGTTCAGGAACTACCTCCCAGGAATGACACATGCAGAGTTCCTACGGGGTGAATGTAACAAAAGTGCCCGGTTCCTGAAAAAATTTCCTGTAATGGGAAAGGACCTTTACTGGGAATCAAGATCTTCACCTGCTGAAGACCCTCTTTAACCCTTTGTACAGCTGTACCCCTAACTGCCCTCAGGTAAGGTCAAATATCTTCCCGTTTGGCATGTTTCCCTCCCAGTTTAACACCTATCGGGTTACATATCAAAAGAAAGGCTGCCCCATTGTTCCGCATCACTCAGAAATAAAGAGTTCCAGCCCAGGAGCCAAGAATAACGATCCTCATTCATCATACGAGGGGGAAATGGTCCATGCTGGGAGACATACAGAAGTTCTGAAGACAGTTATGATGCCACAAAAGGCAGTAGAAATCTAGAGCTGGGGTAGTGTGTAGCTTGGAGTGTTGGTGCTCATTGACTATACCAGCAGGGCATGGGTGCAAGTATCATAGCAGGCAACTTAATCGTATAACTGCTAGGCCCTTAATCCAACAATTTATTTATCAAATGCATTAAACCAAAATGACATACAACTGAAAGCAGGGTCAGTCAGCCAGCGTCTGGAGAGACTGGGGGCTGGGGGGTTGCTCAAGGTCCCAAGACCGAAATCACTCTGCCAACTCGCACAGCATCCTAAACCCAGTGAGCCCACACTCCTGAGATGAATGCTTTCAGATTGTTGCCTGCTTTGAATTAAAGCATCTTCTAAATAAACAAATGTAAATGAAAGACCAGAAGCGGCTCACCGAGGCTAACCCGAAACGATTTCCTAACTCCCAGTCCGAGAGACTTAATCTTCATGCGTAGTAGGGAAATCACAGCAGAATCTATTGAAGGCATGGCTTAATGTCACACCAAGGCTGGAATTCATAGCGATCTGGACCAGTCCTTGGAATGCAGCATCAGTGTTTGACTTTCTGGGTGGCGATGAGAACATCAAGCCCTCAATCCATCCCTAACCTGCAAGCATAATGTCTCCAAGGACAGAGGACACAAACCGCACATCCCCATAAAGGAGCCCCCCACCCGCTTTGCCGGATGCAGAGTTTTGGCAGGTTTCCCTGCCTTTTCAGATACCATCTCTGAGTCGACTTGGACAAAGAAGCCCCCAGGCAAATTGCAGTGCAGTAGATCACGACCATCCGGATGAGTGAAAGCAACCCGATGTGAAAAGGCTATTTCAATGAGATTAACCAGAAAGAAGAGGACACAGAAAGAGCACACAACGGAAGGGCACCCCCACTAAAAGAGAACTCAGTTTGTTTGAAAATTTATTTAAAAACTCAGATCATGACAGCATGTACTACGGCAGAATGTGTAGGTTGGTCTACAGTCATCTCCACGGTCAGGAACCAAGGAAATCATTTCACAAGTCTGACTTTCTCCTTGAGGACTCGAAATTTGGGGTTGTTGTTGACTTTCCTGTTGAAGAGCGATATCAGCTCTTCCTCGGACCGGAAGTTCCCCTCTCTGGTGAAGGCGTAATATTCCGCAAGGACCTTCAAAATAATCAATACCAGCGATTCAAATCACACAAAAAAAAAAAAATCACAAAAATCAGATGACCTACACTTGATTCTGTGATAAACCCATTGATCTATTCAAGCCTAGATATCGTTCACACTCATAGACGCACCTGGAAATGGCAGAGTTGCATAAATGTTTTACAATAAAGAGTGGTTACAGACCCAATGTGCTAACTTACCTTTTTTTTCAGTTTCTTTATTGATATTCCTTCCTCTGGGGACTGTCTCAGAATTGCTTTCATGGTTCCCTTCCAATTAAATTTACCTTAGGGGATGAAATTGATAAAATGCTATCAGTACAAGGATCTAATCCAGCCTTTAGAGGGCCAGTAAACTGCACCCCAGGGCAGACAGGGTGTTTGATTGAAACTAGCCTCCTTTGATGTCCCCTAAAAGGGGTTGTGATGTTTAATGTGCTTCTTTGAAAACTTCACCCCAAAGAAAAGCCAGAAACCCCCACAGTGACCTTTCGTATTTCTATAAATAAGGATACTGTAGCGTGTTGCATCTAAAGACAAATGTTCGACTTCAATACCTGTGAGGGTTTTGTGATGCAAATTATGGCCAATTAATTCTAAACCTTGAAACAGTGCATTCTGGTTCAATTTGTTGTAACACACCATAAACCTCAAGAGAAACAGCACCCCTGAGTGAAGGAGGCTTGAAAAAAATTGGAAGATAACTGGATTGGTCCGGGATGTGGGCCCAAAATCACTAGCAGCACCCCTGCTTGTATAGGTGTCTGTCACTTACAAAACCAAGATGGGATATATGAAAACCAAAGAATTTCCATGTACCTGTACTTGCACAAATGGCAAGTAAAACCATCTTAGAGTGGAATCATGTCAGCGGACTGATGCTGCACTGCCATCTAGTGGCACTGCCAACACACAGTTGCAATGACCATCAGGCCTGGCCCACCCAATCATGACAGCTGGTTTAATCCAATGCTGAGCAAACACCAACCAATCACAGACGTGTTCTAATGATTTGTAAATAAGAACTGAGACATTACAGAGCCCCTTCAGGAAATCCTGCACCCCCTTATATTACAGAGCTGGATCCAGGCCTGGCTATATCCATCTGAATGAGGCTGATACGCAGGAAATACTGGCACCCTTAGGTCATGCTGTGATGGGAGAAATAATTTCTGAGTGCCGTAGCCATCATATATTAGTCATAGAAGGAGTAAAGTTGTGTCCATACAATGAAACTGTATAACAATAAATTAAGACCCACTATAAAGCATACAGATAGTACCTTTGCTACTGGGCTGGCCTTTATCCTCTTCAGCTTTCTCCTCATGCTCAGCGCCCAAGAGGTTCTCTGATGGAGAGGAAGATGAAGCACGGGTCAGTGAGCAGCACTCCCCCACCCTTGGGGATATGCACACAAGGACCCAGGCCAAGGTGGACTTCAGGGCTTCTCATAGCTCTGCGAGATCTCTAATTCAGTCTCATCCTAGAGAGCAAACTGACACCAGGCAGCTGTACATGTCCCCACATTCAGCTGATTTCAGTGTAAGTTTTATGGATCTATGCACAGACCTATCTTACCCTTGTGGCACTGGGATTCATCTTCAGGAAAAAAATCCATTCGTAGATGGATACACTGTTTGTCCACATATCCTGTGACATTCACTCATTGCTGTACATTTATCAAGGGACCTGGACTGGACCGTGAAATTACACCCAACCCCCTCAAATCACTGCCAGCGACCTGCCATGCTGTCACATGGAAAGATGGGCCTTCTGCTGACTGAACAACGTCTCAGGCCCCTGTCACCTCATCTGTCGCCCAGCCTGACCCCTGGCTGAATGTCTTTTAGAACGAAGTCCATCACAGATATGTGCTGGGCACCTCTGAGCTGGAAGAATCCAGCAGTGTTACAGCTCTGCTTCAAGCGACTTATCACTCTTTATCCGACACTTATACAATCCACATCTCAGTAGCCTGCAGCCTTATAAATCCTTATTTGTTTTCTCCCCTTCGTCTACACTGACTGAAGAGGATTCAACAAGGAATGGTCATTCACTGTGTGTCAGTGAGTTAATGAGAGTATGGTTTTTTACCCAGCCGCCCCCACGTCCCCAAACCCTCCCCATCACCCCAAGCACCAATCTGCTTCCTCCCCTACCTCCTACGCCATCTGGTTTGTGCTTCTTCCGTTTTTTGGTATACCCTTCTCCCTCAGCAGTATTGCTGTTTTTTCTTCTATCCTCCCATGGCTCCTCCTCGCCCCTCTTCCTCTTCTTCTTCTTCATCATCCTCTCAGTGGAATCGCCCCCGTCCTCCGCCCCCACACCATAAAGGCCGGATCGTTGCAGTCTGTCCTCCTTGCACTCCCGTTTGCTCTTCTTTCGCAATGGGGCTGCAGCCTCACTGCCGTTCTGCCGCGCCTCTGGGGCCTTGTCCTGGGCCAACCGCTGTGGCTCACTCTCCTGTTGTGACTCACTCTCCCACTGTGACTCGCTCTCAGGCTGCGAGCCAGTGGCTGCTGAGAAGATCTCCCACACTTGGTCTTGCAAGGCAGCACTGTGGATCTTCAAACTGTTCTTCATCCAGTTCTGCCCACATCCAAGGAAGAAGAAAAGGAGAAACATTCAAATAAAATTCTTAACCAGGTGATACAGGCAGACACAACCTTGGAAAAAATATGGCCAAAATACATACAAACCAATAATGCATGAATTTTCAATTAGCAAGTATTCAGTCGCTGTATCACTACCATTCATTAAAAGTAAAATAAATGTTTGGCGCTCAGCATTTGAAGGAGATCCAATTCATTCTTAATTTTCTTGTTAGCAATTACAGTTTAGTTAAGCAACAGAACAGACTATCTACAGTGAAGATTTTATTATAAAGCTGTGAGGCTCTATGGGTGTACTGGTTTCCTACGTGGGTATACAGATTCCCTTTAAATAAACTATACTTAAGGCTCCAGATGACCCAAGTTCCTGTTCAACCTAAATGAGGGAGACAGGAAACAGACCGAAAAATGGAACCAGCAGCTTAGGAATTTGGTCGGACATAAGGGAGACTCGCGGAAGCCCAAGAGAACCACAGGGAAGAAAACTTATTCAACCTCACCTGAAACTTTGCTTTCTTCCTTGGCACGTTCTCGTAGGAGCTGACTTGATTAAGAACATCCTTCAGCGTGGGATTAATGCCTGGTTTATTCATTGCCTCGTGAATTCTCTGCATTGAAACATCAGCACCTTTGTTTGCAAAGCATGATAGGCCAACCAGTCAGAGAAAGACCTCTAACAGAGGTTAAAAAAAATGGTAATACAGTTTCAGAAAACTACTGACCAACTTTTACTGGAATTAAAACAAACTCACCTGAATCCACTGCTGCTGTTTCACGTCTCCCTTCTTCGATTTAGCCTCATATCCCTTACCACCATACTTCTGGTCTTCACTGATGCACTGAGTGTGACTTTTATAATCATCTCCCCTGCAGTGTTAGAAAACAGAAATAGAAATATTAAAACGAACATAAAAAAACTAACTGTAACTCATGCGCTAGCTTTAGGTACACATTTGCGGGCGGTGAAAAATTTAGTATAATAATACTAATAATAAGTTTTATTTATATAGCGCCTTTCTCACACTCAAGGAGGCTTTACAATGCAAACAAAGATACAGAAAACAATGGATGGGGTGTATGGAAGAAGGAGGTCAGACAGATAGTGAGGGGCAAGTCCATGGAGAGCTTTATAGGTGATTAGTAAAATCTTATATTTGATTCTGTAAGTGACAGGTGACCATTGTAAATCATGAAGAATCGGGGTGATGTGGGCAGATTTTCTCGTATGGGTCTGCAAACGGGCAGCAGAGTTCTGAACATATTGTAGTTTGTTCAGGAGTTTTGATGGGAGGCGAGAAAGCAATGCATTACAATAGTCAAGCCGTCAAAGGTTACTATATAGCACAGCGTGAGATTCTCCTATAATATTCATGTTAGAACTGCAATAATTAAAACTATTATATTAAGTTACGATTCTACGGCAGTGAAATTTTGCTTGACTACTCTAGTGTTTAATCTCAAAACGATTATCGGGCATAAGGCATTTAACACCGGTAAATTGTGTCTGGAGATCAAGAATTCAAACCCTTAAAAGCCCTATAAACAGCAAACAAACCAACTGCTGGGTAAGGGTTTTAATACTTACCAGAAATCTTTTCCACAGTCAATACACGATAAAACCTCACAGCCCCTGCAGATGTACACATGCTTGTCCACCTGGGCTTTCTTCAGCGACTCGCCACATGCGTTGCACGTGAAGAAAACCATAGTGACACGAAAGCGACACTCTACTCCCTCTGTGGGGTTATCTCAAGCCCCCGATATTACGAAGATGGCGTAGGAAATAATAATAAGATTTACACTCTTGCACCCCACTGTACTGAGGTTAGCAACATGAAATAGTGGCGAGTGCAGATCCGATCTATGGACTAAACCGATCAGCCACACACTCTCGTACACAGAGAAACCGGATGGTTTCAACTAACGCTGTGCCAAATGCATTTTTAAAACACTATGGTGCATGGTTTGGAAGGATGATGACGTGAACTCACTACTCCGGCTTTCGGTGAACTTTCGCAGAAGCCGAAAAGTCACGTTGAACCGCCGAAGCGCAGGAAGTGTCACGCTGTTTACGGTCCGCGGGGAGAAAAGTTTCGGCGACAAGGTTCCGGTGTTGTGCCGAAATTTGCACCCCTGCCGTGAAATGCACCCCCTGTCGGGAGCGCGCACCACTCTTTTCTTCGCTTCGAAGGGGGAAAAGACGTAGTTCCGTCAATGTAAATGTGCACCAGAAATATTAAATTCCGTTTGCACATTTAGAAGACCTTAATCAATGTTTAACTTCGCGAATGCTGCATTTAACCCATATAAAACTGATAAAC
>JAODKC010000016.1:19398713-19408752 GCA_026777985.1 Mormyrops attenuatus | reverse complement strand
CACCCCCCCACCCCCCCCAACCCCCCCCCCCCCCCCCCGCCCCCCCCCCGCCCCCCCCCCCCCCCCCCCCCCCCCCCCAGCCAGGACGGCCAGAAGAAGGACAGTTTGGGGTTTAAGCCTCAAATGTGACGGGTTTGACATTTTAAACACAGAGAAATGAAACATGGTACTCATCTCCCAGTGGCTGTCATCTCTGCGTTAATACAATACCATCATCCTGGCCGGATGAGTGAAGTGATACTGAATATCAATGGCAAACTCTTCACTCCAGCATTCCCCTCTAGGATGGTCTGACAGCTTATTAGGACCGTGGGCATCGCTTTCGCCCCCCCCCCCCACCCCTTTCAATCGTCCCAGCTACAGGGAGCCGCCCTTCTTATCTCCACAAAGCAGGGCATGGTGGATATGCACCCTGACTGCTGCTGTTAAAGCCAAGCCTCCAGCGGAGACGGTAGCCTAGCAACCGACTGAAAATAGGATAATTACTAAGCATACAGTTCAATTAATGGATACTGATACCCGCCCCTGGTTCAACAATATAATTCCTTCTAGATAAGATAAGCTTGCGTATGTATACTTCTGCAGTGCTCCGTAGGCCTAATTAAAATGACTTATATCTGACCACCAAGTACAATCCTATGTTGAGGTCTGTATTTATTGCCATTAACCGTAAAAACATCATGAGGTTAAGAAGAGTCCACATTATTAATTTCTTTGCATTTGACAAAGAATAAAACCAAGCTGATTTATTAATAAACTGCATCAATTACATGGGCAATAGATTCAGAGGATGTGAACTCTGATAAATAAACAGGAATAAAGCGATTACAAAAGGTATCAAGCAGATGCACTCCACGCAGCCCGAGAACCAATCTCATTAAAAAGCTTTATTGCTGTCGCTTTCATAACCACCATGCAGGCTGCTTTTAGGGGGCTACCAGCTCCGCTTATTCCTCACGCCTAAACGTGGCATCCTGGCCTTACACTGAAATATGACATTGGAACGCAGGTGGTACCAACCAAATTACATTAGAATCCTCAAAACAGGGATCACCAACAGGTCTCCACCTTGGTGAATTGAAGCAGGGAAATAGAGGGTTGCAAAGGAACGTTCAATAGCTAACTGGCAGGAAAAATTACCATCGAAAATGTGTAATGCACAAAAAAATGCGTCATATAATATAATATGATATAATATAATATGTCCGTCAAAACAATAAATAATATACTCTTGAACCATCAACTTTTACCTTAATAAAGTCACAATACAAACCACTAGGGTCCTGTGTGTCTGACCCATAAAGAATGCTTAAGGGAACTGAGCGTCATGTCCAATGTGCACATTACTTTAAACGTACATCGGTGCGATTTTACTGCAGTTATTGCACATGCAGCCGGCGATGCCGGCTTTCGCACCGGGCCGATCCCCGCCGCCGTTACATCACCGTTAAACAGCGCTGCCCCGCTCCGGAGTCCGCAGGAGCGCCCCTCGCAGCATCAAATCAGCTGCGTCATCCCTGGACCGCTGGCACAGGATTAACACGTTCAGTCGGTTTCATTAAGGGCTCCACGTCGCCGTCGTGCCCTCCTCGCTTTACCTTTGCCTTTCATTTCCAAGGTAAGTCTTTTGATCGAAGGGTTATATATGATTTATATGGTCCGTGTGGTGCCTCCTCGTTGACTGTAACTGTGCTGCGTCTAACGAGCGACTTATCGAATGCATTTTATATAAGTGAAAAAATATAATGTATTGTACTGCTAGGTGAGACCAAATCCAACATCAGAACTGAAACAGGAACGACGCGCGTATAGTCTTATTATTAGGCTAAACCTTGGTTAGAGATGCCTGTACCTCAGCCGTGTGTGATGTGCATAGCAATCGGAAGGATAATGTTTCACCCTTTCATTTTCCTATACATGAGTGAAATGTGATAAACGATTTTCAGTTATTCACGTGTGAGAGGACCGCATGCTCGCGATCCATCGACGTGCCGCACGCCCCCGTCCTGCTTAAATCGCATTTACATTTTTTTTGTTTCTCTAACAGTTGGAAAATAATTTCAGACAGAAAATGGTGAAACTGGGAAACAATTTTTGCGAAAAAAATAATGCGAAGCCCGTCTCGGAAGACGGATTCGACACCATTCCTCTCATAACACCTCTGGACGTCAATCAACTGCAATTTCCTCCGCCCAACAAGGTAAGATGTATTATTTTAATTAACGCTCGGTAAATATTGCGGAAGGTTGCCGTAGCATACCGTATTGATTTCAATTTAGATTAAGACATTGGTACTGGTATAGTACGTTTCCGAATGCTGCATGATGTGTTCACGTTTAACCCTGGATGGTGGTGTTTTTTTCTTATGATTTCCGCGATTCCTCTATCTGATTTGGTTTTGAGTCGTTAGGACATGATATCTACATCTGTCTTAAGTAATTTCCCACTCAGCAGTCAGATATAAAAAGCTGGACCAAAATACGCAACGCATTGCAAATGTGCGAAATGTGCTTTGACTATAAAACGTACGCGCACAAGGACACTGCACATTTCGGGTTCCCGCGATCGCGGAGGGGTCTTGGTCGAGCATACTGCAGTAGCCCTCCGTTTGCAGTGCCAAGGACACCACGGTGCTTCAAATCCCACTTCAGCGTAGAGGACGTGTGTTTGCAAAGCAGTAGAAATGAACAGAGCCACGATGATGCTACTAACGCTTGACTCTGCCCTCTTTCCTGTAGGTGGTGGTGAAAACCAAGACAGACTATGATGGTACCCACAAGAAAGGCAAATTTCGTTCCCCCAAAATTGCCGAATTCACAATAAGCATCATCGAAGGCGTGTCTGAACGGCTTAAAGTAAGATATGATCGTGTTTTCAGAAATCAAGGTTTCTTAACACTGGTACAATAGGCTTCAGAAAATAGCCAGGTAAAATTCTTGGGTGATTATCTTCAAAGGAAATGTCAGACGCCAGACAGTTTTCACCAACGGTAGCGGAAAAAGAGGTTGTGCATTTATTTTGATGCAAATACGTTTTTTTTCCGATCCGTTGCATCAAACATGGGAACCCCTGCTGCTGGGTTGCTAGGTTGTGTTGCCAGGTAACCAAAGGGGCTGAGGCTTGTAGAGGAGGGGCAGGATGTCTGGAGGAGAGGTGGAAATGGCAGGTCTTCCTCTTGGGCTTTGAGGAGGTGCTACCGGATGTCCCATCATGGAATCCTGGTGGGTATGATGATGGGAGGGAGATTATGGGGGAGGTGGAGATGATGGGTGGGGCTGTGATCTCTCATTAGACACGTGTCACACAGCCATTACGGCGACAGCTGTGTCCCCTGTACCATGATGATTGGCTTTTCGGGTCGAGCCTTTAATTAATGAGCGGTATCTGGAAATGACGGACAGCCACCTCTCCCACTCTGTGTCCACAGTGGCGAGTCCTTCGCACAGTAAAACGAACAGGCTTAGAATAAACTACACCCCCTCAGTGGCTGCGATCCTCCTTTGAATGGCCAAGCCAAGAACTGGCCATCCCTTGTGTTCTCCAGTCGGATTTCTCCGCCCATTCAGCCCACTGTGGACAATAATGTTTGCTGACCTTTGCTTTGCTGCCGTGAGATTGGGGTCTGCTATGCGTTTGCCCCTCTTGATCCCAAACTAAAATAATGCTGCGGTTCAGCTCAAATGAGTGCACTTGCCTGGCGTGTTTAGTAGTTTTATGCAAATGGCTCTTGAACTCGATTTATTAAGCATTTCAATGTAAAATTCTTTAGATGATATGTGTGTGTTACTGAGATTGTTGTGGTGAATGCGATTTTGCAGGATCGGGTTATGGTAGCCTTGGGTTTGTTTCTGTTTAAGATACCAGCAAGGCTGAGGAATGTGAGCCTTCCTGCAGAATGGACAAACAGGTGCTTCTCCTGGCACAGTGGCTAATTATCAGCCAGGCCTCGTCAGGGCTGTGTAATCTCCGGAAATGCTGCAGCCCCCCGAGTCCACGCAGCATCTCGGTTTGCAGCCAGTGGTGATCTTTTAGGAAGGACATGGCTAATGTTGTGGGTCACTCTGTCTCCACCCACTTCCCCCTCAGAGCTTTTTATTGGAGGAGATGTTTAGGACACACCCCTTCCATCCCTCTCCCAGGCCCCCCCATGGTTCCTGCTAGCGCACCGTGGCTCATGGCAGGGAGAGTTCAAGGAGGATGCACCAGGAATTATCCCGTCAAACCCACCAGCTATCAGGTGCCCCCTGCGGGCAGGCAAACCCCAAACATTCACCGCTGTTTATTCCGGAGAGATGTGGCTATCAGCTCAAAAGGGAGCCATCAGATTAGCATCAATTCACCTACACTTCCTTCTGGGAGCCGGGAAGCGTTTGATGCTCAGAGAGTAAAAGGTAGTCATTTACTTTACAGGCATTAATATATTCAGAGTGACCTGGGGATTGCAGCAAAGTGAAGATCCAGAGGGAGAGATCTGTACCTGTCAAGTCAAACTAAAAGCATGTCAGACTGCCTTTTGTTCCCTGCTGGTTGTGTCAGTGGCTGAATAAGAATCAAGGAGAATCCCGTGTCTCTCTGTACTGTTCCACAAGTAATGGAGAGAAGCCGGCACAGAATGACATGTCGAGGTTCCACTGGTTATAGTCAGCAGCTGAGAATTCCAGCTGGAGCCTCAGAACTATGGGTGTTCATGTGAAAGACGGTACGACTGATGCCATTGTCCGAAGCAACCTAGAGTAGAGGAAAGCTTGGAGTCCCAGTACAGGGTCGACTGGTTGAGGGCTTAACAGACATACCATTATCCCTTCAGGATTAAAACCCAGAGCCCGCTGAGCTACACACCACCCATGCAACTTGTAACGTGCTTGTGGTGGAACTGGTTGAGGCTGTCTGTACATGTAAAACCTAGTCTGTAGGTCACTTGGGTAGTATATGCCCAAGATCCAAGAGATGTTACTACATCAACCAGTTAGTCACCTGATCCAGTATATTCTGCAGTTTTTTTTGGTTCAGCCAAGGAATTAACAAATGGGAACCTCCCATTCTGACATTGTTATTCTAGTGAGTATTTATTATTTTTTTTTAACAGAGCAACACTTTATTTAGATATGATGAGGACTGAAGGTGCCTTTTCCAGGTTAAATGCAGAGCTTAATACACAGGCGGTCTCCCTGTGCGCATCAGGTTTTTTGGTGTTTTGTCCCAGATTATTTATTTGCTTAGTCAGTGCCTTTTCCCGGTGTGCTAATAGCCGAACCATTTAATCCTGCTGGGTGTTGTAAGTACATTTAGGTGGAGCTCAGCATGCCGCCTGGGTCCTGATCAGTCCTTATCTCCGCAGCTAGACGCAGTTCAAACTCAGTTCTGAATATGCCCTGTAGGCAACAACGGCGGAGCAGGATGGCAGCCTGGGCTCAGTTGTAAAATTGACTATAAAAAAAACGTTTCCACGGGTGCTAGCAGACGATTGCTGCGCTGTTCCGCGGAAGTATTTTTTTGTATTCCTGCAATTACCTTGAGTTTATGAAGGAATTGGGGAATAAGGACGAACGCACGGACACAAGATTACAGCGGGGTATGCGGGATGGTGTTTGCCTTGAAATAAGATCGCAAACACCGCTCTTGTCAAACGTAAAATGCAGATAGATAAAGCATAAAGATATTTTCCTACCGTAACGTATCCCAGACCCTTTGTGCATGGAAACATGTTTATTGTTAAAGGAAAAGTGCGGACTTGTGATGACTCGTAACGGGTTTTCCGTTCGTTTTCATGGCAATGCTTATAAAATATGCATAATCATAAAAAAGCTTCTTTACTGGTTTAAGTGTGCAGTCGCTTTTCGTTATGCCGCTATAATCATTCAGACCATTAGTATGATTACCCGTAATTGTCTGGGTAAGCAGGCTCTTCAACATTTGAGTGCATTTTAACAAAAACAGAAGCACAAAACATCAAAAACAGAAGCACAAAACATGAAAAACAGAAGCACAAAACATCAAAAACAGAAATATTTATCTGGCATCCACTAATTTATGTTCACAAGCATCTTCCCACGGAATGTTTTTTTTAAGAATTACATGTACTGGGCTGCCATCCATCATGGCAATTTAATCATTGCTGCTGCAATCTAATCTAATAACGTGTTGGCGCCATCTAGTGCTGCACACATGTTACAGCCAGAAACCTTTTCTATACAGACCCTCCTCTACTTACGAACTTTCAACTTACGAACTTTCAGACATACGAAAGAAGAAGACTGCAAGTCCAAACGGTGTTGACTGGGCTCCCGTTTTCTGTCCGCAACATCAATTATTTTTTCTGCGCTCCAGTTCCGCCTAGTACGACTTCTGGCTACTACTCCCGCCACGCAGCAGCATAGCGTGTGTACTCCTGGCATCCTAGTTCTTTGTACTTGCGTATACCCTTAAAATGATGTTGAATAACGACTTACGAACATTTCCAAGTTACGAACGGGCATTCGGCACGTATCTCGTTCGTGAGTAGAGGAGCGTCTGTATTTCATTTATTTATTATATGTAATCTGTAAAGGCTGACGATTTTTTTGTTTTCTCAAATTTGAGTGATAACTGGAATGGTTCCTTTGTGGGGGTGTGTTTATGTTTCACTATCAGGTCACCCTGCTAGTGATCTGCGCGCTGGCGTTTCTGGTTTGCGTCGTGTTCCTGGTGGTCTACAAAGTGTACCAGTACGAGCAGCCATGCCCCGAGGGATTCATGTACACGGTATGTACACCCCCGTCCTGGTTCAACACTGACTGGGGGGGGGGGGATCCTGGTCCTTCCTGGTGATGCCAACCATACCTTTGGGGCCCTGTTCCAAATCCCTGCCCCCTACAGGGACTAGGTGTAGAACAGAAAGGTCAGAGTAAAGCCAGAAATGCCAAAAGAGTGCGGCAGATAAGCCCCACTGAAGGCATGCGTCAGAACGGTGCTGTTGGCCCAAGATCCTGATTTTCAGGACGGGGGTGTCACCGGGAAACTGAGCAGCACATGTCCGGGACAGAAGCGAAGGGGGGGGACGCGTGTGTCCCCAGAAGGTGTCTTCCCTGCAAGAAAACCCACCTTTAACTGAAAGTGTCACTTCCAAAGCCAGGCAGCGTGCGGCCATTTCAGAACCGAAGGGGTGACATGCACAAAAGAGGCTCTGATCTTCCTGATGACTCCACTGGCCCCCGCGGGGCTTGGCCTGGCTCTCAGCGGAGCCATTTAGACCTCGCAGGTTCTGTCCAGATCGACCTGCTGCCAGCAGACACAGGACTCTAAAGACAGACTGTGTCCGGCGCCGAAAGAGGATGGCTCCCCACACTGTGCACGGCGGGCTTGGATGGGTTCCCGGGCCCTGCCCGGTCGTACCATATTGGGCACTTTCAGGCCATGTTGAGGGGAAGGCCGCTGACTGTGTTCCCGCTGGCGGCGCATGGCTTGTGTCTCTCACCACCCCCCTCCTCCCAGCTCACACAGATACTGCCACGAGGTGGTAATGGCTGTTTTTTTCTGCCTGGGTTCCAAATGACTCATTTTGCGAAAGCATCATGAAGGTGGGGTACACTGTCATCTTATTCTTGGGCTTTATTTTCTGACACCCCCATCCCGAGCCCCGCCCATGGCATGCAGGAACGTCATACAGCGTGATGGCCTGCCTTGTGATCCAGGACGCGTGCGGCACACTGACCCTAATGCACCTGTGCGGCCGGGGTCGGTCGTACGGCATGAAGGCCTGCCCTTCCATCATGGGTGTATGTGACACACTGTCGAGCTGACAGGCTGTCTCTCCCCCCCCTTCCTCTGCAGCAGGGACGCTGCATGCCAGCCGGGGTGTACAGCTACTACCCCCCCCAGGGGCCCGGGGGCCGTGGCCGGCTCTTCACCATCATCAATCACTACAACGTGGCCAAGCAGACCATCACCCGCTCAGTCTCGCCCTGGATGACAGTCATGTCTGAGGAGAAGGTCTCCCAGCAAGAGATGGAGACGTCCCAGAAGCTGGCCTAGGAGATCCCACAGGCAAACCCCTCCCCCAACACACACACACACACACACACACACACGCACAGCTATACAGAAAATAACCAATGCATGATGCTAACTCAAACACAACACACCCAAGTGCACACACAGATCTACACTCTCCTCTCCATACACAGTAAGATACCCAAACACACTTGACCACACTTGACTATGGATATGTTCACCTATTGTCACACTTAAGCCATCACAAACACACACACAGGTCCCGAGTTTCCTTCAGGCAGTCCAGCAGTACAGTGAGTCTGAAAGGAGCTTCATCTTCATAGAGCAGCCGAGAACTTCCTCAGTACTGTATCTGTCGACCTGTGTTCCACTTTATATGGTTTATGGTTTTACTTTCACACATTACCCACAATGCACCAGAAGCCAACACACCACCGACTTTCCACAACATGTAGGTCCAGATTCTTGGGGTTTGTAGTGATAGCTCATCATTAAGTATCATCATCCAGCCCTCCAAAGGTACCGTCTGCTTCCCTTGAGGTCCAAAACCCCAGTTTTAAAATCATTTGACTCCACCTTCTCAGGTGTCTGCAATTCCCACATACAATAGTGCCCCTCACAGACTTCATGAGGTACTACAGCTGTAAGCTCTATCATGTTGTCTGCCTTTAGTGAAAGGGCCACAAGCCCTCCAACCCCCCTTTGGGTGGAGCCCACAGCCCTTGCTATGTCCACCCAGCTTACCAGGTATACAGACACGCTAATCTGCTCGCTTGGGAATTAGCCGCCAGCTTTGAGTTTCCTTGACCTGCTTCGTCACTCTTCATTTCGAACCCTCACCTGCTCACCACACCTCGCCCTGCTTGTGGGCCTGGCCTGTCGATGTCAGAGTATCACAGCCACCCTGGGAGTACCCCCACCTCTCTCCAAACAGGCCTGTACCTTTAGCTGTCACATCATTCCTGTCATCTCAGGCTCCTTCCAAATGGCTGGTCAAGTCTGCAACCCTTGCTTACAAAATGGGGGGAGAGAATCGACTTAGCTTTCCTGTTCGTATTATAATCAAACAAAGAAGATTTTAAGCAAGCATTGAGATATTTTTCAGTTTAGACTAAAAAAAAAGAAAAAATTGCATATTTCACATAATTGTCTAAAAAGTATCTTTGTGGCATGTTTTGGGTGGAGGAAATCGAGTGATTATAGAGTATATTTTGTTGCAACGGTCCGGAGAAGTCGGTAAAGATGGTGATTTCACTGTCAAACACACTGTAAAGTTAAATAAAGATTGAGTGAAAACCTGCAGGGTCATCGCTTGTCTGCCAGCTGTGATGAGAGTGATGTGCGTAGGCACCTTGCACACGGCACTGTGCACATCAGGTGTGATGAGAGTGATGTGCGTAGGCACCTTGCACGCGGCACTGTGCACATCAGGTGTGATGAGAGTGATGTGCGTAGGCACCTTGCACACGGCACTGTGCACATCAGCTGTGATGAGAGTGATGTGCGTAGGCACCTTGCACACGGCACTGTGCACATCAGCTGTACTATGGTGTGTTTTCGGTTATCACTTATACCCCTAATTGCCCCTGGCCATGATTTCCTGCTACATTGGTGTTGCCCAAAAATGCTGTTACAATCGGCTCTCCGCATCTGTGGGTTCTGCATCCATGGATTCAAACAACTGTGAAAATATTTTGGGGGGAAAAAATTCCAGAACGTTCCAAAAGGTAAAACTTGAATTTTCCACACATCGAGCAGTACACTGAATCCATGAGGATGATGTGTAGTTTTGGGTGTTGGTGAATGTTAACACAGTGTGTGTGTGTGAGAGAGAATGAATTTATACATTCTTTCATTATATTTTCTAGATCAGGGGTTCCCAAACTTTTCAGCTCACGACCCCCAAAATAACCGTGCCAGTGACTCGTGACCCCCACTAGCCTCGGAAGTGTTGAAAATATACAAATGTTGCTCGCAACGGTGCACATGCGCCAATAGGCCTATCCAAACATGAGCATGACAACACAAAAGAACACAATGGTCTAACAAC
>JAODKC010000016.1:19330641-19363046 GCA_026777985.1 Mormyrops attenuatus | reverse complement strand
GGGGGATGCAGGTGCCACCATGAGAAGGGGCCTGAAATTTGTCTTTCTTTTATTAGTGTTCTGACTATTGAATGCAGTACAGGGTCCATCCTGTGGTCTTTTGTCTGTGTCAGTGTGCATGTATGTGTTCTGTGATGGATTGGCATCACTTCCAGGGTGTACCCTAGCCTTGTGCCCTGTGCTGCTTGGAATAGGTAGGCTCCAGGCTCCCCTGTGATGCTGACTGGGATTACCAGCTAGAAAATGGATGCCCGGGTGACACGGGGAGAACACACAAACCCTGGAGGTCTTATATTATCCTGAAATCGCTCACATTATTTACCTGTCAATCAAAATGGTGAAAATGGTAACAAAAAAAATGTAATACTTTGATTGAAGACAAAGATCCCTTTATTCCACTGTATACTGTGTTTTTTTTATTTGGAGTGATACAGACAAACCATGTCTTTCATGGTTAAACTTTTACTTTCGCTCATTGGCATTATGTTTGAATGCCGTAGATGGAAAATTGTTCTCATGAGCACAAAAAACACGATACCAATCAAATTACTTCTGTTTTTGCTTTATTTGTGTGTTACTATAGGTTACACATGTATTACAGGGAGATGTCACTGGACTTAACCAACATGTGTCGTAATATAAAATGTTCCAGGGCTGACTTATCCAAAACTGGAGTTTTCCTCAACACTCTATGTAAAATCCTAATGGTTCAAGTAGTAATTTAACAGTAGAACACATTCCTAAAAAAATATGTCCAGTCGTTTCCATTCACTTCTATTCACTCAGAGCGCTCAGAGAAAAGATTTCGATTACACCCCAGAGTCAAGTTGCAGTTGATACAACCTGAAGTTTGGCCAACAAAGTGGACAGGAATTATTCTCCCGTGAAACAGAATCCTCCACGTAATTAAACCATAAAGAAAATTGCATTTATTTTTCGCATGATTTCCCTTTGCATACCTATATAATAATGTTGTCGTTTATACCTTTGAAGTCTTTCTGACAGTTCTAAATTATGGCTTTCGTCAGACAATCATCAGAGAGAGCGCAGATGAAGAGAGAGAGGAAGATGGGATACTCAAAAGAGAGAAAGAATGAGAGAGCAGTTTTTCAATTTTTTGCCTTCTATAGAAACATAGACTTAAGCTGTAATCCACCTTGTTGATAAAGAAAACGTTGAAAATAGCTGGAAGAAGCTATTCCTCTCAATATAACAATAATAATTATTCTTGTTATTCATTTACCCGGGAATGGGCTCCAGACCTGCCGCAGGCCGCTTATGGCTAAACGCTTGGAAGGTAAGATACTGAACTGTGGTCTCAGACCTACAGCGTTCTGGGTTCAAATCCTCGCTGTCACAACAGACATTTTCCCACAGTCCAAAGACATGCACTCAGGCTGACTGGGGTCTCTAAATCAGGGTTCCCCAACTTCCATCATGGAAAGCCAGAATCCAACGCTGTTTGCAGATCACCTGCTCAAACACAGCTACTATACCTGGTAATTAGCTGATTAAGATGTGTCTGAGCAGGGAAACCTGCAAACTATGTTGGATTTGGGCTTCCAGGCCTGAAATTGGGGACCACTGCTCTAAATTGACCAATATAGTGTATATTTGCATACACCCTGGCACTTGTGCCCTGTGCTACCAGAATTCGACTCCCAGTGACTCAGAACAGGATGAGTGTTTGGAAGATCGATGGATTATCGAATGTTTTTACAGGGATTTCAGCAAATATAGTCCTGTTCTTTGTCACATTGAATTCTTCTGGAATGTATTATCATAGTTTTAAATGTCCACTATGGGGACATTATTTGCATTACGTTTCTCGTTAACTAATCTGTCTTTTTTTCCAGCTCTGACGTGTCAGCAGAAGCCTGGAGACTGACGAGTAATGGCTGTTCCCAATCCTTCATCATACAACACCGATCCATCAGAAAGCAGCTCCCTGGGATGGCATTGGCAAGATTATTCCATAACCTCATCCTAAGGGCAAACATCAGGGATTTTATTTGGAGATACACAGCAAATGTCTTTTTGGAAAGAGCCCCCATGGGAGCTTTGAGAAGGGCAGCAGAGTCATTCAGTGAGTCAGTGAGTCGAGTCTGGCCTTGCCCCTACCCTCCCACCGCTGGCTGTGTTGAAATATCACAAAAGTTGGCCGTATATGTCAGACAATGTCCAGACAAAAGAAAATCGAACAGGTCAGTCATTGTGTCACATACTTAAAATGAAGCTGCCACCGTTCTATGTCACCCCACAACCCTAGAGAGTGCAGAATGTTGGCGATGCAGCAGAACCACATACAGAGTGCAAGTCAACATATTGTGGTGAGTGAGTAAGTCATTTTAATAAAGCAGATGACGGATCTTAAAATAAGAGTCACTCTCTTCAGTGACAGCCACTATTGGTTTACTACTACCAGTGGCACAGACAGGGAAGCCAACGATCTACATGACACTCATGGTTACACATTAACGAAATACACATTCCATGGCAAATATGACACAGCTATGACGTTTACTATTATGGATACACATATTTAATCAATACTATTTAAAGATATGCACTGCAAAATTAGTCCTGCTGATCAACCGCATGGCATCACATTTATGTCAGCCAATCGTGGACAGTGCGCAGGATCAAAACAAATGAAAACTTGGCCTTAGGGACCCTGCACAGGCGGTGCACCGAAATGGTGATCACCATGCTGATTACACATCATACAACGTCGTATTGCCAAGATGACATCGATTTCATCGATTTCATCTTAAGAATCTTGGACCATGAGACCTTGTGAGATGGGTGACGACGACACACTCTTGAGACACAACACCCAAATTCATTCATTCCATAAGCTTAGCTAGATATATCGTAATCAGACTGGTGCTAGCAAGATGGGGATATCCAGGGCGACCATTACTCTGTAAAACACACAAAACAAATATCATTCCAAAAATCTGCATTTAACTATAACTGAGTAGTTTTTTTCTTGAAACTTCTCAGGGTGTAATGAGACTTATTTTTCTCCACAGCATAAAAGTTTAAGAAGGCTAACATATAAAACCAAACTGCAGAACATTTACAAAACACCACGGTGCAACACTTAAAATTTTCGTTTGTTTAATTATACAAACTTGAGTCGTATGACTATGAATGTCATGTTTGTACTAAAGCTTTTGTGTCTTAGTATCATCTTTTGGTGGTTTCCATTATATTGAGCTGCATACTTAGGAAGGATCTTCTCAGTGTATGAGAGCAATTGAGATTTAATTTTTTCCTTCATGTTTTTTCATTTTTTAAGGCAAACACATGACTGAAACCATATGTTGTGCGGAGAGTAAGTCGCCTTGCGACAGCGTAGCTCCTCCACTCCTCTCCAGCGAGTTCTGATGTCAAAGGCACTCACCAGAGACAGCGTAACTGGAGAAGGTCAGTCCGTGGGTAAGCGGAGAACAAAGTCACTGTGATTTGCAGTGCATGCTGGATCTAAGGAGGAAATGGCTTTACCGCCAAACAGCCAATTAGACGTAATTACAATAATTCAACCTTGGAGGCTGGTTTATTCCATTTTTTATGAGGTTTTTCCTTTCATAAGGCTAACCGTCCCTGTTGGGGTGGTTTACAAACAACTCGTGGTACAATGTGAAATGGATACTGTCCCCCTTCTCGGCCCTTCATCCTTCGGTGACTTCTCCATAGATTCGGCCTTGCCATCTATTTCATCTCCTCATTCTTCCTGCCTCCTCTCCCAGGCACTTGGGAAACCATAATGTGACGTTTAGCGTTCCTCAGACCCGCGTCTCACGCCACCACGGGAGTCCACCGGTTAGAAACTCTTTGAACTTCCAGGACAAGGACACAGAATGGTTGTATGACAGCCTCAAAAAAAAAACACAGTTCAGTTGTTCTTAATATGGAGATGGACATTGGGGAGAGTAAAACTGATTGAAATCATGGTAGGATAAGCTAGGTCTTGAGGTTTTTGCCTGGTATTTACTGTCCAGTTGATTGTTTAATTTGATTTGTTCCACTGAGGAGTCCCCCAAATAGTCATTAACCTTTCATAATGACTAATAATTAATGCCATTTAGTGAGTCAGTTATGTATTATAACAGGTAATCTACTCATTGATCTGACAATGGTGGCTCCAAGTTCTCTTATAGAACTTTTCATATAGAAACCTTTCATATGAAGAGCTTTCACAAACTTATGCATATCAGAGTGAATGTGATGTTTTTGTATTGGATGGAAGGCTTTGAAAACTGGTTAATAAGCCTTTTAGGAGAGTAATAAAAGTCTGCATGCTCAGTGTCAGTCGGTGTTGTGTTTAACAGAATGGTTTCCAGTTGATAGGCGCGCTTGTGCGGCTCAGGGTTGTTTTTGGGCATCACGCTACATCTGACTCAGTATCTTATGGTCGTGGCTTAAGTTCTGAAGGAAATTAGGGAAAGAACGAATGAAAATATCATGTCAGTACCAAGAATACATCGTATGGTTTGCAATCAAGAAAGTTAGACACGGTACAGCGGCCCAGGATCTCCCATGAATGGGCTTTTCATCGCTACTGATTCTGCTGCCTGTTAGCTTTCAAGTGGATTTTTTTTTTGTCGCTCGCTCGTCTGAGACTTTGGGGCTCCTTTCACTCTGATCCCTGCCACTGGCCGCTCTGTTCCCGGGCGATCAGCCACCGAAAGCCCAGCGTTGGATTGGCCACAACGTAACGCTGGCTTTGCCCGTCTGCTAACTGCGTGCCCCTCCAGCGGACGAGGGGGGATGCCTGAGCCAGGGTTCAGCTGCACGGGTCCGAAGCCAAAGTGCCGGCAGCTTGTGTGCATTAGCTTCGGCCGTGCGTCTAGACGGAAACCGGTCTCTCTGATTTTACGCGACAGCCGTCTCCTTGATCCGGAGGCAGCGTGGAGCGAGGGGACCCCAACTCTGGAACTGGTCAGCGGCCCCAAGTTATTAAAACCTGAAACCCGCTATCCTGTCTCCAGATGAAAATATATCTTTAGTAACAGGGTAGTGAGACCTTTCCAGGGACAAAACCAGACGACTCGTAACACACAAACAAACAGCCAACAACTGCATGGTAAAATGCATTTCTTAATCCCTGAAATGTGTCATACGCTCAGTATAAAAAGACAAATTAGGTGTTTATCTGAGTTAGACTACAGATGTTACAGAAAGTTTTCCTAAGAGAAGTCAGCTAAGAAAATTCAGACCGCAAGCTCTGTTCCTGACTGGTTAAAGCCGTTTTGGGTTTGACATCCTGAATGTCTGTGTATCCTGCAGGCTCAGTCATAATATCCCGCTCGCCATGTTTGCTTTAGCTATTGTGCTGCCAAAGCGCAGTGAGAGAGCGAGGCTCCTGGGAGCCGATCAGCCCGTATTGCAAGCAGTCGGCGTCGCGAAGCCACCTGACTGGGACTCGGTCCGCTGAAGGATGCATGAAATCCTGGGAGAGATGACATCACCAAGCCTCATCGGGTCCCAGGGACGCTCCCACTGCTCGCATGCACCTCCTGAGGGGGGGATGCCACACTTCCACCAGCCTTTGTGAATTACTGACAGGAGGATTGTACTGGCTTCACTAATCAGGCCCAGGAAAGTCATTTGCTGTACAAGAAAAGTTCATGATTTTGACAGATATTGAGGTTTGCATGAGTTTTCCACCAATGTGGGCTGCCTAGAGGTCTCCATTGGTAAGTGAAAAATAATAATAATAGCTCCTATTATCATCCTGGACTATCATCCTGTGAATTAAATCCATCCATCTTTTAACCACTTCTCCAGTCCAGGGTCGCGCTGAGCATGGAGCCCATCCACAGAGACACAGGACGAAGGCAGGAAGGCCTGGGGCAGGATGCCGACCAATCACAGGGCTCCCCCTCACTCAGCAAGGGCACCTTATTGACACATAACAGATGGTAGGAGGAAACACAAGCAAACACGGGGAGAACATGTAAACGCCACACACACACTCACACGCACACACACACACACACACGTACACGCATGGACACACATACATGCACGTTTATATCCATATCTTTCATATAATCATGATTTAATAATTTCTATGGGGAAAACTCTATGTGATAACCCAATATGATGACCTTAACCCCTACCCAGCCCTAACCTTAACCATAAGTAACCAAACTAAATGCGAGACTTTTTTTAGTTTTTTGATTGCATTCACAGATCTTTCTGGGGACCTGAAAAATGGTCCCCACAATGTAATATAAACATAATCCACACACACACACACATACACACATACGCAAAGCCCGGGGTTGTATTGCATGACAGGAAAATCACATGTTAGAAATGATACACATTAAAATGGGTGTTTTAGTTGATAAATTCATCAGTTTTTTTAGATTATTCTAAAACTGTTCATTTTTAGTTGTTTAGTGAGGTTTATTTTTGTAGGTTTTGCCTGAATTTTCCACACAATCATCTGTAGATCCAGAAGCCCGCTTTCAAGCACTTTCACGATGAAAATAAATCAGCCATGGGTTGGGCCAGGCCAGTCTCAGAGGTGTGCTCCATTATGTGCCTGGAAATTCAGCATAAACAGCCATAAACAACCGTCTTTAGAGTCTCTGTGAAGGAAAATATACCCCAATTACATGCTGTCAGCAGAGGTTCATTACAACCTGCTCTTTTCACTTCATAAACCTTGTCCTAGCAGGGCTGACAGCTGCTGTATGTTCAGTTCAAACTCTATGGACAAGGAGTGACATGATTCTGGGGCTGGTGCAAGGCTACAGCTGTCCTGATTTCCTCTTCTTGCATATCTTTGACACTGAATGTTTTCAGATATTCTGACAAGATCTAATATCAGGGAACCCGAGTGGACAAACAGCATTTTTTCTTTACTTATTTATTTAGTTACACCAATTACCTCTGTGTGAAAAAGTAATTACCCCCAAGTTAAATCAACCCAATTATGCGTGATTGAAAGCAACTATGCATGATTACAGCTTGGTCTGCTCAATAGAAATCCCACTTATTTTGATCCTGAAATCAGAGTGAAGTTGCCATTGCAAAGCTTCAATAAATATATTCAACATGATCAAAGGAAATTCCTGAAGGAATTCAAAGTTGTTGTTATCTATCATTCTGGAAGGGGGTACAGAGCCATTCCTAAGGCTCCCAGATTCAAACCACACCGAGAGATATAATCCAGTGAATCTTCCCAGGAGTGGCTGGTCTGCCACCATCTCTCCGAAAGTACGGCATACAATCTTGCAGGAAGTCACCAGCAATCCTAAAATAACACTGACAGAAATGCAGGATTCTCATGCCGCAAATATAGTGAATGTTCATGACTCCAAAATCAGAAAGAGACTAAGCAAAGAAAGATTCCTGGGAGAGTAGGCAGTAGGAACCACTGCTCACTAAGAAGAACGCGAATGCTGATCTCGAGCCTATCAAGAAGGACTTGGATGATTCTCCAAGACTTTTATAAGAATGTTCTACAGACATAGTCCTTCAAAGTCAAAGGTGAACCTCTTGGCATAGTGGAAATTAATGGGAGAACATTTTAAAATGAATTTGAGGAAGCACTTCTTTACATAGTGTGTAGTTGGAGTATGGAATAGTCTTCCTGCTAGTGTAGTGCCAGCTAAAACCCTGGGTTCTTTAAATCTGAGTTAGATAAGATTTTAACAACTCTGAGCTATTAGTTAAGTTCTCCCCAAATGAGCTTGATGGGCCGAATGGCCTCCTGTCGTTTGCAAATTTCTTATGTTCTTATGGTCCCATAATGTAGCTTTGCATACTAAGAAACCAACAGCAGCAGTCACACATGGCGGTTTGGGATGCTTTGCTGCCTTGGTACCTTGGAATCATTGATGGAATCATTAATTTTGTTATTTATCCAGGAATTCTAAAGGAGAATGTAACGTCATCCATCAACAATCTGAAGCTGAATCATAACTGGGTCACAAAGCAAGACAATGATCCAAAGCAGACAAGCAAGCTTACATCAGAATGTATAAAAAAACATTGAAATTTTGCAAAGGCTTAGTCAAGTCCCAACTTAAACCCAACTGTGGTGCTGGCAAGACCTAAAATGGGCAGTTATGCTCAAAAAACCGCAAGTGCTGCTAAATTAGAGTGGTTCTCAGTGGACATGCAGGCTGAAAATCTTCCACAGTAAACTGAAATACTGATAAAGGATTATGGGAAACTTCTAACTGCGGCCATGTTAGCTACAAGGGGTCCCACCCGTTATGGAGCATAACGGGGGTCCTCAATGACCTTGGGGCAGCTTAACGATATAAAGCTCTCTGTCGTCATTCAAATATGTTGCATTATTACTTGAGAGTCAATTTATTTAGATATAAAGCAATGTTTATGGAGCACTCTGACTGTCCCCTAATGCAGATAGAGCCCTGATTGCCTGGTTACTACTCATGTGGTGCTTTTCCACTGCCACCAAGAACTGTGCTGTACCTGAGCTGTACCCCGAACTGACGGTTTTCCATTGAAAAGTATCCGAGCAGTTCCTGAGCCGTACCCAGGCCGTACTTGCGCTCACATAGCCCTGCTTGCTAGCAGCTTTTACTTAATTCAAAGTGCCATAGACACCCGACTGTGTGACGTCTTAAGGGTAGCGCAAATTGCAGGAGATGCACAACACAGTCTGAACGGTGCCGAATGATCAGAATGCCCCGACGTCCCATAGGATCCCAGGGCGCCCCTGCCTGGAAGGCAGAACACTATCCAGGCCCAGGATACACCAGTCACCTGACATGAGAACTGGAAGAATTTACACAAATGACAAATTTGGATGGAAACAGACGACATTCTGACCATAATTGACTGGTTTAATACTTAAACCAGGGCTGTCACAGTCTTTCCAGACCTGGAGACTAACTGGCCAACTCTCGTCTCCAGGGACACTGCAATTGCTAACATGGCACAGGGAAATCAGCGGATATGCGCCACCATAATTTACCGATTAAAGGACTTTAGCTGTGCTGCCTCTGCTCTGCTTTTTTGCCTGTTCCTGCCTGGCAGCCAGGAGCCCCGATGGAGCACAATGCAGCAGGAAGCCTTGGGGGCTTCTGTCCCCCCCAGGAACCTGGCTTCCCTTTGGGTTTGGCACATCCCTTTAAGAAAATTGCAATTGTAATTGGTTACAAGCCAAAGATTAAATGACAAATTTGTCTAATACTGGAACTCCCCTTTAATAGAGAGTGATGGGCTTCTACCAGCTGAATAATTCTTGATTTTGAATTAAACATAGCAGTTTGGGCCATTTTGAAAGCCAAAAGTGGTCGGTTCATTTATTTTACAGGGGGGAAGCATCAGAGACATTAATTATGTACATTTATCACAAAGTAACACTTCACCATGACGGCAAGATTGCCAAATCCCACATCTCGCCAGATGGATGGAGTTCCTGTCCCACCCAACACTGGGGTGTAAATCAAGATACACCGACCTTCTAAAGATCCCCATTTGTGAAGACAAGCCCATGACTTTCAGATGATGGTCTCCACTGTTTGATTGTTTTCAGTTTTCTTTTTATTCTCATCAATAATAGCAATTAAAGCAGGAAAAAGATCAAATTTCCAGCTCTTTTAAGCAATTCACTTACTTGTTAGTAAATACCAGCTGTTGGGGTCTCTTTTGTCATTCGAACCAGGATAACGCCGGTCTTGTTTCAGGATGCAGCCTCTTTAGACAGTGCGGGGACCTGTAACTTTGTGCGACATTACAAATTGTATGTCGCTGCGGCAATTAAAAAACTCATTAAAAAACACAGAGTTGGATTTAATGCTATAAGCATGGCATTGTGAGAGGCTGCAGAGGAAGCCATTTTTTGTAAAATGCATTGTTTTGACAGTCACATTATTTGCCAGCTTAGGAGGATTCTTGTTGCTCCAGCGTGTTTTTAGACCGTGAGTGTGCACATTCTGCGGTGAGCAGTCCAGCCCAGCAGGGGGGGCCCCAAGGCGCTCCATATGCTAATCAACATTCCAGCCCCCAGCACTTTTCCAAAGGCATTCCCGGCACTTGAAAGCGTGCAGGCGCTCACAGAGAATGTGAGGCATCCCACCTGCCCCCCCCTTCAGTCCAGTATTATAATGCCCTCGCCGGCAGTGGGGGGGGGGGGCTAATGAGAGCAGGGCCGAAGCCCAGGGATGGGGCTGGGGGGGTGGAGGGCGGTCAGGGCTGGAAGATGGATGAAGCGGAGTGGCACGCCACTGGACCGGCATCTCGGGCGCCGTCTCATGCTCGCCGTGGTCCCGTGGGCACAGAGGGGCGGCCCCTCCTTCCCATGCCCCCCCTCCCTGAGGCCCTCTGCTACACTCAGCCCCCACCCCCCCAGCTAAGGCCTCTCATTAGGCCTAGTTTCACTTCAAAGGCACCTTTATCAGCCATCTCTAAAGGCAATTAGGAATGGATGGCTTTGAGCATCAGACACTGGCTGACGTTAGGGGGCATCTTCATTGTGGCCTTTGCAGGCCGCGGACATTGATGGAGGGAATGTGATTGCAGCGCCGCTGGCCCCTTTGACTGGTAAACACTGCAGTAAAATGGTGTGTAATTAACTGACAGTCAAAGCAGGTTCTGCTTAGTGTTTGACAGGCACGGCAGGGGGCTTGGGGGGGGGGCGGTCAGGGGGGCTGTTAGCCTATAGGAACAAAGTAATGAAGGTCTTTTGAACAGCCTCCCGGGACAAAGGCAGCGTGATTAAAAGAGACACCTAACAGTCAATACACCAAATATTTACTTGCATACTTTTGATGGCCCTGAAACTTAAACATACGTGATGTTTCTGTGTGTCTGCTCCACGCATTTAGACGTATATCTCCAGATTTAACTGGATTTTGGGGAGGCCGGCACAGTGAGTAGCCCTGTCACCTCTTGCCTCCTCACGGTGCCCCCGCAGGTTTGCTCCAGGTACCCTGGTTTCCTCCCACCACTCAAAGGCATGCAGTCATGTGACCCAGGCCTCTACAATTCAAGTACTGTGTGTGCCTTGTGATGGACTGGTATCCTGTCCAGGGTGTACCCCAGCCACAAGCCCTCTTCTGTGGGATAGGCTGCAGGCATGTGAAGATGCTGTGGCAGAGATGTGCTGGGATTGTCTTTATTGTGGCTTGTGGATCTTGGCCCCAGTATGGTGTCCTTTCCATGTGGATGGTGGGTTTGGGTTAAAACGGGTCCCGCTTATCCCCAAAGAGCCGTGTTGCCTGACACAGACCAAGAACATCAGCAGGACTTTCGCAGACTAAGCTCTCTCTCTCTCTCTCACTCTCCAATCCCCCTTTACTTCCTCTCTCTCCCTCTTCACTAATGTTCCTACATATAAGCAACAGTCTTTACTATTTAAACTTTAAGAAACAATTCAAGGCTCACTTATTTAAATTTGCTTTCCTACAGTTCTAACTTTTATCTTTTTATTTTTATCTATTTATCTTTTTATCAGTCTTCTTCTTCTTATTATTATTATTATCAATAATGTCTTTTTTTAAGCTATACCTTTTCCCTATTCTAGCTTCTATCTTACATTATTTTACTGTGTAGCACATGGAGTATGAGAAATACAAATATATTTTATTAATTCTTCTTCTTCTTATTATTATTATTTATACCATTCAGCTTCGAACATGTGAACATATATATATATATATATATATATAATAATAAATTATATATAAATAATATACACACACACTTTATAAATTTGTATATTCCCTATTCTCATTTTCCTATAAATTCTAAATTTTGTGCCACATTGTACATTTAGATCGATCTAGGCTCATTTGGCAGCTGTCATGCCTCTGCAGTTCGGGGTTCAACTCCCCTCCGTGTGTTTGGGGAGTTGATATGTTCTCTCCGTGTCATTGATATGTTCTCTCCATGTCATTGATATGTTCTCTCCTTGTCATGCTGCTTTCCTCCCACAGGCTGAAGACCTGGGCCCTGTATCACGAAGCACAGCCAGATAACTTGTTGGATTTAAGGTAGTTAGGGCTAAATGTAAGCAAACAAAGGTTAAGGCCATTTAAACTGTACCTTAAATCTGACAAGTTATTCGGCTAAGCAAGAAATCCTCTCTTGCCTTTGTGATGTGTACTGCAGACATACACTAGGCCAAATTAAAGTTTGCTAAATATTTAATATAGTATTTAGCATAAATAACTACCAGAATATGCTACTCATATACAGAATCACGGTATTCACATGAAAACATACTAATAAGCACAGCTGTAGCTGGAATATGTAGCTACAAACACCTAGCATAGATATTCTCACAAACACTTAGAATAAAAAGCTAGCATAGATATTCTCACAAACATTTAGCATAAAAGGTTAGCATAGATATTCTCACAAACAGCTAGCATAAAAGGCTAGGATAGATATTCTCACAAACAGCTAGCATAGATATTCTCACAAACACTTAGCATAAAAGGCTAGCATAGATATTCCCACAAACAGCTAGCACAGATATTCTCGCAAACACTTAGCACAAACAGCTAGCACAGATATTCTCACAAACACCTAGTATAGATATTCTGACATGTACATTACAGAGCTGTTATTAACAGAAGCTGGTTTAACTGAAACACTTGACATGGCCCTTGGGGGTGGACGTGACCCTTTCAAAACAAATCAGACTTCAGCAGTGATAATCAATCAGGAGGCCCCATTTGTCATTTTGGACCCTGTGGGTGAAATGCCATCGCAGGATGGGCTATCCTGTGCAGGCCTAACCATAGATCACCTCACGCACTGTACGCGTCATGCCGTCGCCCATGGCAGAGCCTGGTCTCGGCCGTACGAGCCGTTTGGTCCCCATGCCTCAGGATGCAGCAGTGTGTTGACCGCCTTCTCAGTGTGACCCTCATGTGTTACTGTCTACTTTAAGTCATATTCCTTAGTCTGGCCAATGTCTGCAAAGTTCACAGTGCAATCAGTGGCTTTCTGGGAATGTGCCATATCTATCCTTGCCGTATCAAGTATCTATCTATCCGTATCTATCCTTGCGGGGCTAATCCTGCTTGGAGTGACCGTTCCGTCAGTCTGCCTGTTTTCAGGAGTTGTAGCCGACTAAAGGGCTTATTAAGCACAGTGATTTTATGACACATGACTTGTTGTTACTGTAGCACCCTGGGGGGGCCGGCCCAGAGCCTCGCTGTAAGGACAGTTGTTATGGGAGATAATAACTGATGCAAAATGACCTAATTAATGACCTCCGTATGCCATCTCTGAGCATCCTATCACAAAAAAGCTCTTGCCTCCAGCTGAACGTTCGTACCTCAGCATTCCCGATCTGACCCATCAGTGAGTCCTTTCCCCATCCCACTTCGGAATTGTGCCAAACGTCCTGGCGATGGATGACCAATGGGTGAGTCCGGCAGTGACTTGATGATGGCGTGTGAAAATCTGGACTCCTGTGAGCAATTGCATTGCGGGGGCCCACCCTGGAGGAACATGAGCGACTGGACCTTCTCGTCCTGCTGGTTTGCCGCGTGGCTTTGTCAGTCTATGTTCCCCATCTTTGCAGCAGAGTCATGAATCACTTTATCACTGGACTGGTTGGGATGTGACGGAATGGAGCTGGAAAGAATGAGAACTCGTTCATTCACCATCATGCCTCCGATGGTGCCACTGAATAGCCTTCAAAACCTGTATGAATGATTTATAATAATAGTAATAACAATAATAATAAGAACAGCAACAGGCTGTTCTGTTTCTGTTCTGTACCTACCCTGTCACCCTCTGTGTGTAAAAACAGATACGCAAACACACACACACACACGCGCACACAGGTAATTTTATCTTTGTGGGGACTCTCCATTCATTTCTCTGGGGAAAACTCTAATCCCAACATGACGACCTTAACCCCTGCCCAGCCCTAACCTTAACCATAAGTAACCAAACAAATACGAGACTTCTGCCATTTTTTGTTTTTTGACTGCATTCACAGATCTTGGTGGGGACCTGAAAAAAGGTCCCCACAATGTCAAAATAACAGGTTTTTGTGACATTATGGGGTACATTTGGTCCCCACAAGATAATATAAATGTAATCCACACACACAGACCCTCCCACAGGCACACACACACACATGCACACACACACTGCTTCATGTCTAAATTACAGCTGACATGCTGCCCCACCGTGTGTTATACAAGCACACATACAAGGCCTACTGACAGACACCTCACCCTCCTGCTTGCCCCCACCCCCAGATCCAACGCTCCTATTAGCAATAGCCGCACCAAAAAAACGTGGTGAAGCTTTAATAAAGCATAATTGACCCCTGAAAAATGTAAACAGCGTCACTGACCCTATTCTTGCTGCCGGTTATGAGGGAGTAACCCGTTGCAGCGTAATTCCCTCCATGAGATTAGCTTCTGTTTTTCCTGCTTCCCACGTCGATCCCAAGGTGGGTCTAGATCATAGTTGATTTCGCCGTGAAATGCTTCAGGCCCTTCTGTCATGGAGAGCAGGGTCTTGATAAATGCCGTGTTAATCGTAAGGTAAACATTGTCTTCTGCTCTGGCCTGTCCAGCAAGGCGTAAGGGGCTGAACTTCAAACAAAAAGAAAAGAGTACTTTCATTTGAAATCTCTCAAATAAAGTGATATGTCATAAATTTTGCCTTCTGTTGTGCTTAATCAAGTCAGTTCTGTCTTTCCATTTTTTAACAGGTAAGACAGTGAACAGTAATGAAACTTGAAGGGCTGAGATATGTATTGTCAGGTTGACATTGCACTGAAACCTGTTAACATACTAATAGTTTGGTAGTTTCAAGTTGCGGGATCCATGTTTAGGCCCCTATTCACTTCCCTCTGCATGGACTGAACCTCCGATTAATCCCCAGTGAGCAAGTGAATTAATTTGTGATGAATTTCGCAAGGCTTCGCAGTGCAGCTCAAAAAGTATTTAAATGCTCACAAAACACACTGGAGGTTAAAAAAAAAAAAAAACAGGTGAATCTGTTTAATCAGCGAGTCCCGGAGGTGTCTCCTTACCAAGGCTGAAGGAGCCGCGTTCAGCCGTAATAACCAACGGCGCTCATTTGAACAGGGGGGTTGTCGTGCGCATGGTTAGTAAAAACATACCACTTTGACCCTCTCCTCAATCTGAGAATGATGGGCAGATTAAATGAGAAAAATAAATGAAAAGTATGTGTGGAACTGGGAGTCTGCTTGTTTTTGGAGGTCTTGTGGGATTTCGGGAAAAAGATCCAGGATCAGAGGCTTGGACAGGGATTTTCGTGTTGATTTTGTTGGACTGAAAAAGCTGTTAAAATTCAATGGGGCTTGTATTGGGTTATTTTTTTCTAGAAAGGCCCCCTTCATCAGAAGTGCCCTGAAAAGGTCATGTGACCATCAGGTGGGGCGGCGAGCACCCAGCGTGCGGAACTCTATCTGGGAGCTGCATCTTGCGAAAGCGTATGATTAAAGTGTACGAGACGTGTCCTCAGGCAGACTGTTGAATGGGGCGCTTCATACCAGCGGAGGAAACGCAGAGCGGCAGATTTGGGGCTTTGACTGGCAGACGCAAAATGAAGAGTTATCTTATCTCGCTGCCTGACAGTGTGCCTTTGTAACCTTAGGCTCAGGGGGCCTATGAGACCAGAAGCTGGAATGAGACCTTTGAGCATCTCGCTGCATCAGACGGATACTGCTGACTGCAGAGGGGCAAGGACAGGATCTGCGCAGATGCAGGAAGCTTTTTCCTGTGCAGAATCGCTCCTTTTAACACCCGAGTTATCAGTGACATCGCCAAAGGGCAGAGAGAGCCCTGAGGTCCTGATGCTACAGGGAAGATCCCTCCATCTTCACACACTCATTACTGTGAGTCAGCCTGGCTCCTCATAACAGGAAATACTAACAAATAAAGCAATTGTCATGGATGTATATGAAATCATCATGGATTAAAGACACCTGGAGGTAAATGAAATTGAATTCCAAGTTTGACCCAGGTAGAGGTGGATTTAAGTTTGACATGTTAAATCTCTGTGTACTCTCAGACGGTGACTCTTTATACTCAACTGGTTGGTTGAAATGAAATCAGCATTTTTACTTTCTGGACCTGAGCTATCCACCCGTAGACCAGATGACTAGTCCTCAGTTGGGTGAGTCTAGCCCAACTGGAGATTAATGGAAGACCAGCAACTAAAGCTGCCATGCAACAAGAACCAGAGACCAGCTCTTTGTCTTCAAGTATGACACCTTCCACCCCACATGACCTTAGAGACCCAAGAGGGTAATAGCAAAACTGCTGAGTTTAACCTCAGCTGAACCTCAATTCAGCCAATTCTGAATCTCCAGCAGGTAATTACCTGACGTTGCAATCTCCAGTAATTGCTAACTGGAGTTCCTTTTCTTGGCTCTGGAAAAATAAGAACTTGTACGTACATATTTCCTCTGGCTCACCAGGTTCCCAACCCGTCTTCTTAAAAGCCCAGAATGGCTCATAACTCGTAATGTCACTCGTTTCTAGTCTCAGCTTGATCTAGTTTCAGTGTCTCCTGAAGGCAAAAACAAACATCAGATCTTTTGCCATATCTTTGACTGGCATCAAGAGACAATGATAGAAATCAAATGGACCTAATGAGCTTCTATTTATTTAATCTTCAAAAGAAAGTTCCTCCAATCAAAACAGAGCACAGCAGTCACATGTTAGCTGTTTGCTCCCCATTGTTCACATTTGAACTGCCAGCCACAGACAGGTTCTCTGATAACTGTGCCCCCCCACTTCCTTTTCTCCCCTGGACCACAGCTACACCAGCCAAAGGCTTTGATGAAAGGCAGAAGAAGAACAACACTTCTGATCTTTCACGCCAGTCCTTTCTGTAGCATATTTGAAGATAACATTAACGTGTCACACACTTTCGCAGTGATATATGCAATTCTTGTAATGGCCTGGGGAAACGTGTATGTTTTGTTCCTGGTGTCATCCACCTCCAGTTAATAATAATAAAAAAAAATTAACCACTTTGACAGTCACAGATAAATGTTTGCAATCTGCAGTTTAAAAACCACTGTTGCTTTACTACATAAGTGAACCTTGCACATAGTCATATAATATACTTTTATATATGTTTTGACTACAAGGCTGGGTTTTAAAAAGCTCCAGATGTACTTGTTTTGTTAACTGAGCTGGGCGATGGGGACTATGTCTGTTCACTGGGCAGACACACAAATGCTGAACATTGGCTGTGAAACGCAATGGGCCCTGATTGGAGAATGCTTGGGGCGCACTGGGATGTCATTGGGCAGGTGACCAGATGAGGAGCCGCGACTGGGTGAAATGTGGCCGGAGGGGTGGAACCAGTGGGTGCTGGAGTACAGGAATGTTGTAATAACTGCAGCACTGCATGATCTGCTACAGGGATGTTGTTGTAATTAACCAGTGCCCCCAGTCTGGTGCCAGTGGACATGTGGAACCTCTAAAGGCCTTGTTTGTGAAGTGCTGATTGTGGAATCTCACTGTCTCACAGGGACGGCAGGAGAGGGAGGTTGTGTGCGCATGTGTGTTGGTGGACTCCTGGGGGAGATCTGACCCCGCAAGGGGTCTACATCTCAAACCTACACCCACAGACTCATACATGATTGTACCATCGCATCCTGTAACCCCTCCCTCAGCCACGGGGATACGGCCTCCACTCGCTGGTCATCATCAGCGAAACGCGTCATTGGCTTAGTCCACAAAAAATTTTAAAAGCCGTTTGTTTGTTAGTTAGTCATGTGACACAGAGGAGCCGCATCTGACTGCACCTCTGGCTTAGACAGCTGAAAATGCTGCCTTTTTCATTTTATTTTTTTGTGAGAGAAGGTATAAGGGCTTTGAATCATTAAAAGACTCAGAAAGATGGAACTGAAAGCTTATCGGTTCTTAAACACTGTAATAAAAGATGCTCATACACAAGCAGTATGTGAATCTGTGAGTCATGTGATCTCCTTCCCATAATCCAACAGTAAACAAAACAAAACCTTGCTAATGTAACAGCTGCTACATATTTAGAATAAGTCATTCTAATCATGGGAAAATGTAAATTGCCTTAATGACCCTATCAAACACAGTTAAACTGAAATTAAACCGATAGAAAATTTGGGTGGGGCGTGTGTTTGTCTATGTCCCGGCATGTTATGAGATACAGGAAGTGAAGTGTCCACCGTGGGCCTTGTGGGGCTGCTTTGTGTGCAATACATGTGGCGGTAATGAGAGTTGGTTCGCCATGGTATCGACTTTAAGAAAGAAGCTCTTTGAGGGTTGTCTTGTTTTGGTTCTGACCGGGAATGTTTCCCAGACAGCAGTTTTGATTTTTTCCTCTACGCATGTCTTTGACCTGGACTTGAACAGGCACTGGAGAGAAGGGTGCCGCCAGTCGATGACTGTCCTTCCGTGGATGACATGGCAGTGACCAGACGCAGTGCCAACCAGACCATGATGTAGGATGTGACGATGCTCTCAGCGTCGGTTCTGTAGAAGTGGACCAGAACAAGGTTTTTCGCTTTTCAAAGGAAATGCTCTGTTGTGTTTTCATGCAAAACCTTTACATTTTTGATGTATCATTAAATAATCCCCCTGACATGAACAGGCATCCCATATAGGGAGTACCCCAGCCTTCAGGCCTATGCAGCCTGGGTGAGGCTCCAGACCCACCCGCTCACCCTGTCCAGGATAAGGGATTGGAAGATGGATGGATTAAAGATGCTCAGTTGAATGATTAGTAGGATGTAAAAGTATACTGAGCAACATTAACTAGCAATCTGGTGTGTATTTATGGCTATCCGCTGGATTTTGACTCGTCTCCACTTTGTATTCTGCTGCTCAAGCAAATACAACATACAGTACACAGCATCCATGTGACCATGTGAACCGATAACGCCAATGACAAAGCTTCTGTTGAAATACTTGATTCACTGCTGCGGACCAGCATGCATTTCACTGGACTATACATAACGTAAATACTTGTGTAAATAATGTCCGTGATATGTAGTCATATCAGTAAATATAGGTGTTGCCTTCTTGGGAAGTGCCACGTGTCGTGTTTCCGTATTGTGGTGTGTCTGTAATCCCCCCCCCTCCCCCGGGGGTGTTTGATGTGTGTACTGATGTGCAGCTGCTGGTACGTCTCTAGCAGTTGTGCTGTAAACGGTACTGTGTGTGTTTTTCTGCTGAATGTACATAAATCAGCATCCAGTGTACCATGCCTGTAATAGGGACTGTATGATGTTGTGATACTGTGTTTCAGGGCTCTGTGTGTTGATGAGAAGGTCACTGATTCAAATCATGTGGCTGGCAGAGTGATGTGACTGCTGGTCCTTGATCACGGCCCTTATCCCCATTTGCTGTAGGGCTGACTCTCTTAAATGAACATCTCTTTGGATAAAAGCATCTGTTAAATAAATAACTGTAGCTTGGCATCTGCTCTCATCCAAAGCTATTTGCAATTAAAAGGTGCTGTTTCATTATTAGTGCTACAAGGATCATCTCCGTGCCAAGGCTCGCCGCCTGCGGACGCCACAGCCAATAATACCTCTGAGTTTCACAGAGGCAGATCCCTTGAAACAGTTTATGGAAAAAGCCCCCCCGCCAAGGCAAGGGTCTTTAATTGCTTTTTCCCGCTTTAGCTCGAAGGAGGGAGTCTAAATAGCAGAGGACAAAAATTCTTTATGAGCTAAAGATGGCGTTGGAAAGATGCCCTCCAGCCTTGTTTCCTAAATGAAAACAAATTGTCGTTGTTTAGGGAACTGTTGTGGGCTGAGAGCAGGATAAAGGGGCTGCAGTCGGGTCTCAGGTCTGCTCAGGTAGGGGCAGGTACAGAGCTGGCAGCGGTAAGCACTCAGCTGAGTGTATGAGCTGCCCAAACCAGCAAGCAAAATCCACTCCGAAAGTCTTACAGTGTTAGAGCAAAGAGAAAGCTCCATCCACGAGCTTAAGGGGAAAGAATAAAATAATGAAAAGCAAAAAGACATATAAAATAAATACAAGACCAACAAAGTCAACAGCTCTCGTTTGCAACTGTCATTTAAATGCTGACATTTTCACATCCTTCAAATATAAATGTCCCGATTGTCAGGGAATTACACTAAACATTTCCTGTTGAATTCAGGGGTCGCTCAGCTGTTCCAAAGATGTGCCCTAAAGGGCAGCTCATTTCAATTTGAGCAATGTAACATATTAATGAGATTTTGTGCTATATAAAAAAGTGGTGTTATAAATTTTTTTTATTGTTTTTCTTCATCAATAACAATTTTTCTTTAACCATGGGACTTAATTTCTTATGGAATCATGGCTGCCAATGAAAACAATAATTTTATCCCGAGACTGAGGAAAAGGATTTTTCCATAAACTTCATATAAAATTCCCAGCTGCCTCCCTGAAGGTCCACTGGTGTTTTATGGGTGAGCAGCTTCAGCAGTGTGTGGTATAAGGACCCCAAATGTGAGATTAACACATTTTTCTGATTTCAAGTTGGTAATATACTGCTGGATGACAAGTATACAACAACAACATGATCATCATCATGATCATTATTATTAATTAATTAATAATAATAATAATAACAATAATAAATCATAATAATTCAAATGGAATGCAAATATAATTTTCATATTTGGCCATGTATTATAATAATAGTAATAATACATTTTTCAAAATAAATCAAATTAAACATAATTAATAATACTACAGTCTATCTTCCACCATTACATAACATGGCATCATTTAAATGACGGTCAGTGTTAAGAATGCAGGTGTCCCCCTACCCTTTCCATAACGTGCCCCTGCCTTTTGCCCTGTGACCTGTACCGGCAAAGCAATTGGAAGACGCATGTCGGATATTTTCGAAGGTAAAGTGTGTCCACTGTCTAATTAAAGTTGCCAGGAAAGTTAAAGGGTTAAAGACAAACACAGCAGCTGGTACGGCAGTGAGGCCGTCGCCGACAAGAATATTTGTGGCCTTAATTACTTTCATTTGGCTGCTGGCATTTTCACAGTAAAACACTTCACAGAATTTCCCCCTTTATGTTTCCTGAGCCGTTCGCTGGCCCGTAATTACTTTTATCTCTCAGTTCTCCAGATATTCCAAATTTAGGCCTTTCCACCACATGTTTAATGGGGTTCAGCTGAACCCCAAATCCAATAGGTCGTGTGTCCCTACCTGTAGTACTACATCGTGGGCACGTTCAGGACAGCCCCGACTTCGACCAATAACATCATCCCATCGCAGGCTGGAGCACACCCTAGTGCGTTATTACAGAATTCAGTTATAAGCATATTAATCATGTTTTCTGGACATTAAGTGTTTCTGCTTCGCTGATGGTGGAAAAAGAAAAACTTTTTATGGCTTGAACTTCCTCCCAAAACAAATAAAATATCTTTGAGGAAATGTTTGATGGCTTAATTAATAACACAAGGCTGCCTAATTGCTTGACCTTAAGCCTTAGTAGGCCTGTAATAAGGAAATGCGCTGGGAAAACAAGCCGTTTACACGAAGAGGCTCCTCGTTATTCCGCATTAACCAGCACCGCGTTTCCCCGCCCCACTCGCTGATCGGCACGCTGCTGCTTCTGCCAGAGGTTTTCCAGATTAAGCCCTAAAAACGAGGACAGGTCTTCTAACACCCCAGAGGGCAAGGGAGGAAAGACCCTCTGCTTTTTCTCCACGTTTTTCTCCCAGACTAATGTAGCCCAAAGATGATGCTGGCAGCCCTCAGATTATTCTAGTGAGAAATCAGTGAACAAAAAATCAGTGATTTTTTCTCGGGTCTGAAAAACAGATCTCTGCATGGTCTCGAATGAGTCTTATTTTATCACATTGCAAATAAGTGAAAGAAGTTTTATTACATTGTAACATGTCAGCTTCTTCTCCTGACCAAAATACTAGAGTCTAAAATCTCTAAAATGACTCCCATGATATTCTCAAAATATTAATTGATATTTTCATTGCAAGGATGTATTATAAACATTTCAGTGAAAACACATTATATTTAAATGTAACAGTGAGATATGCTGGGGAAAAAATAGTTATTTAGGCAATTGAGTGATTTTCTAGAACTTCCTCTATGCCACAAACAAAAGTGAGCCTGGAATATACCAGTGGATTCTAACAGTAACCTTTAGTTTGCTAGAGCAGCTCCTAAAAGAAGCGGGAGATTAAGCTGAAGTGAACAAAACAGACATTAGTAAAGATGTTACAACAATAGATAAATGAAGCTCAATGACTCGACACAGCCTCTGTGTAGATGTTCCATATAAAAATACAGCCATTTCTTGCAGTATCTCACTTCTTACGTTGGCCGTTAAGAGAATGCCTGCATTCTGAGTGCAGGATATATAGGATATATATATCATATTCTAAACATATATATTACATGTTTATACATTTATCCAAGCATCATCCATCTGTTTTATTAACATCTGCCTGATGTAAGGAGAGTGTTTCAAATAAAACAAATACTTTTCCCACAGTAAACAGAGTAATAACTCTTTCCAGAAAATTAATTAAGTATTTTCAAGTGTTCAAATATATTTACACACACATACATATATATATATATATATATATATACACACACACACAAATATTAATTGAGATGCAGAGCTGAAGCATTTGCAGGTTAATTTTCTCCATTATGACATAGATCAAGAAATCAATGAAGAAAACTGGGAACAGTAATGTGACAAAAATCTCAATACAGAGAAGGCTTCTAAAATAATTCGTTGAGATGCAATACTCAAATGTAACACAGGAGGGCACCAATATTTTTTTTCTCCAGAGACAGTGTACTCATCTTCAAGGATGCGACAACAGGACTAATACCATTCAGAACACATTGTGCTCACTGTGATTGTGATCGCTGAACGATGCTGATATAAACCGTAAGGCGTATAACAGGACAAGCGAAAAACGAACAACGTGTCAAAATCACATTGGATCAATGAGGCAAGGAACGCGAAACAAAAAGACACTTTGTCCTTCATTACGAAAGCACCTCATTGCAGGGAGGGGAATGTTTAATCTTCCGTCAGAACCTTTCGAAATCATTTCCACATGGATACTAACGAATCCAGCATCCATTTCCAAATGTTTGTTCTTAAGGATAGTAATCATACACCACATAAACATATTTGCACAATGAACACCGGACCACAATATGACTTAAGGACAAAAAGGACTGCATGATCCCCTTTATCTTCCCTCGTCCCCTATTTCTCTTGACAGTATCTGTCACATCTTCCCTCCCTGACCCTTATCACTAATCCGGTTTTCTAACAGGGAGAGACATTCGCAATAATCCAATATCAGGTGACCGCTAAATGAGAGACAGGGCTGTTTATTTGATTCTGCACGTGAAACACAAACAGCTGTCCATTCAGGGCCATTCCTGGGTGGTCTCGCCTTGTCTTATGGCAGTTTTTTGGGCAATATTACGGAGTAATTAAAAAACATATGTATGTTTGTGCAGTGTACTAGCCCTTTCATTGTATTATGTCAACAGTGTTCCAGAGATATTTCTTTTTCCATTTATAATATTAGTTATTGTCTAAAGCAATGACCTCAAATAATGAGTAATTATTTTTCAAGGTGCAAACAAAAAATTAAGTGATAAACCGAAACGACTGAGATCACGGGGAGTAAACAAATATGTCACTCTATCACTGGGTTTGTTAATCTGCTGTTAATCTTGGCAGAGACATGCATAACTCAAAACACACGTAAACATGGACATGAGCACATATGTCGCGCTGGGCCCGTGGTTTTCAAAGGCCCGGGATAGGCGACGTGAAACCCACCAATGGGGTCATGGAGAGGTCTCCAGGGAACCTGTGTGGACATAACGGTGAAATTGATGCAGCTTACAGGCTGTCAGGCCATGCAAAGCAGGCAAAGCATTCTGGGTGGTGAGACTATCCCAGGAATTGTGTTCCCATGAATGATTAGCAGTTACGAAACACAGTTGATTAAAGTGAGACGACATGACTCACAAAATCCATGCTAATGACAGCAAACAAAAGCCAAGTGTGACATTCCCTTTACAGAGATCAGTTTCCTTTGCATATTGCTTTTCCTTCATCCGTACTCAATTATCCAATTATCTGTGCATGCAGAAGGCTTGGAAAATGACAAAATGTCTACATATCGATGCCATGGGGGGGTGTGACGAATAAAACCAAAGTTTAAAATAGGGCAAAACTTATGTGACGTTATAGTATGGTACAACTGGTACAAAATGAACAAATGTCTGGCCGGAATGTGTAAGTGACAAAGGAGGCTTATAGGGTTTGGCTCAGTATTAGCTTCTCTAGCTGTACATAATACCACACATGAGCTGTATGGTTGAGGTGACAGAAATACTTCATTATTGTACATTTTCTCTTTGAAAAAATACTGTAAACCTGTATGTGCATGTCTTTGATTGATTACATGTATGTGTTTGTGTGGTTGGTTACCCATGAATATTGACATGGGAGTAGCGAGTCTGAACTATCATGAAGTCACATTACAATGTCTGTGTGTTATTACGTGAGAGACACCCAGAAGGTATTTCAAGTATGCAGTGTAATCAAGGTGTGTGTGTTTGTGCAAATCGCATGTGATTATATGAGAGTAACATCAGAGCTGATGTAGTGTGCGTGTGTGTGTGCCTGAACCTTGTGAGGGACGGCTGCGTATGTGTGTGTGTGTTTGTATGTGTCTGTGTGCATGTGTGTGTGTTTGTGTGGGTTTGTATTTAATGTATTTTGAGGAACAAATGTCCTGTTACTTTATAGATTTTGGGGTCCCCACAATATAATCCTGTGAAAAATTTGTTAAGTCAATCAAATAACTAAAAATGCCAAACGTCTTATATTTAGTTTGGTTACTTATGGTTATGGTTAGGGCTGGGTAGGGGTTAGGGTTGTGTGTGTATGTGTGTGTGTGTGTGTGTGTGTGTGTGTGTGTGTGTGTGTAGTTGCAGTTGAGGGTTCTCCACAACTGCACACCTGCAATGTTTACCTCTGACTGCTTTCCTACGATTTGGGATTCTTCTCCATTTTTGCGGGAATGTCAATAATCATGTTGGGTCTCGAATGACCTGCGGGCACAGGAGGAAGGGGATGAGTGGGCACAGGAGGAAGGGGACGAGCGGGTACAGGAGGAAGGGGATGAGTGGGCACAGGAGGAAGGGGACAAGCGGGCACAGGAGGGAGGGGATGAGTGGGCACAGGAGGAAGGGGACGAGCGAGCACAGGAGGGAGGGGAGTCGGGGGACAGAAAGGGCACAGGAGCTGGGAGACGAACCGGACACAGGAGCCCGGGTGACAGAGCGGGCACAGGAGCCGGGGCACAGAGCGGGCACAGGAGCCTGGGGAATAAGCCAGGACAGAAGCCAAGGGATGAGGGGGCTTTGTCGTGGGCTCCCCTGCAGGACTCTGTTACACAGATAAAGTCTTGCTGCCTTTGAAGTCAGCACTTCCCCAGGTCAAAACATAACTCTGGGGGGGGGGGGCAAAAGGGAACATATCACTCACTGGATAAAAGAATCTTTATGTTGGACCATAAGCCTTCATAACCACATCCTGCAGTCTCAGTTTCACAGAATGGTTTGCTGGTTTACCCATCAACGTACAAGTATTTCATTTTAAGGCATTTTATAACGTGTACTTCAAAAATCACTTTTGCATGCAGTTACCTTATATTTACCATGAATTCCATCATGCTTACTTTATTAACTTTCACTGAGTTTACGTTTTTTAAGCCACTCAATTGACTAAAGTGTAATGAGCTTTTCAACTTGATTACAACTATCAATACATTTTCGAGCACTAAATGTGCATGAGACGTACTGCTATGATGAGATTATTGTCTGTATTAAAAACAAAGAATTGGTGAAAATGTATATTAATCAGGAGACACAATCCTTTTTGCCTCTGCAAATGAAAAGGTTACATAATGGATATCGCCGCTTTTCAGAAATAAAAATCAGATTAAAAATACAAAAAGCAGAGTGAAATTTGAGGTAATTTGATAGTTTTTCCTGAATTCTTGAATTTGTCACGTTGCAGTGACTCTTTCCGTGCTTCCAATTTTCAGCACAAATTCCTTAACCTTTTCCTTCGGGTTTTTTTTTCACACTTCTCCCGAAGGTCACGCCTGCAGTGCCGGTAGCACGGTGACCTTGAGTGTATACCTTGGCCAATCTGCACTTGATTACTGCCCATCACTGCCTGCTTTACCTGATTGGTTATTGAGGTTTAACATTACAGGAATTGAGCGGGGTCCTGTCTCTGGAATTCTTCTGAGAACATTATTATTTTCTGATGGAGTGAAAGCAAGCAAATAACATAACTACCAGAGAAAAACAACAAAAAGAACTGGCTATTTAGAGTCCAAAATAACAAGCTTTAAGTGGCTGTAATGAAAAAGAACTCTAAGGTACATCGAGACTAGAGACTAAACAACCGACCCACGTCACATGACAATGGCAATGCAGACGGACCTGGTGGGGCCATCCGCTGGGGAGCGCTTCACCAGAGCCCGACCCCCAGTGTGCCTCCTCACTGCTGGGGTCTCCTCACCGGCGCAGCTCCTCTGATAGAAAGATAAAGCTCACCTCTTGCCGCACTTTTAGTTGATTTTGGCAACGGATTTTGGTTCATGCATTTTGACTGGATGGAATTGTGTTTTTAGGTGATGAAGCAAAAAAACAGGGTTATTCAATCAGCCTTTGCGTTTGGTCTTTCGTCTGTCTGTTTGGATGTGACCATCCAAGGAGAGGAACAGTAATAGGCTCTGTGTCGAGGCTGGAATTATGTTTGTGACTTCATGTCAGCTTGGTTCAGACGCCCTGAAAATCTCAACCTGAACTACATAACTGGAAAAATGCTGCCCATCTTTAACTTTGTTTCTTCATTTCATCAAAGGGGCCTGTTTTCACACTGGTATTCACTTATATTTCACATATGAAAAGAGGCTGTTGGAATTTCCATGTTTATTTTTCTGGTGGAAAAATGAATACAGTGATTTATTTTTAATGTATACCAGTAACACTTCTTATAGTTCATATTTTGTAAATTTCCCTCCACAAAAATGAAACAGGAATGTGTTTATATTTTCAAAACCGTTTTAACTCTGACAACGATATTTTCTGACTTTAGTCAGCTATTTAACTATACACAATACAAACTCATGGACAAATCTCACTGACATACTGCAGGTATAAACTTATAAGTGATTTTAGTCTGAAATTAAACTGGAATCACAGAGTTAACTGAAAACTGTCCCATTAACTCCCAGCCACATCTCAGCAATTGCCACCTCAGCAAAGTGACTTTGCTTCGCTAAAATTCATTTCACGAGATTCCATCTGCGACTGGCTCAGGCGCCGCATGTCAAATTATCTCTAATTAAAGCGACTTTTAGCGGACGCCCCTGGAGAGGAAAATCTAACAAGGCTAGGCCACGAGCCCCAGAGCACAGCACGTATATATGACAGCCAGTGAGTAACCCTTTTGTAAATTTTCCCTCCAAGTGGACTTCACTGGGAGTAAATAAGGACTGTTATATAACCCATTCAAGAATAAAGACATATACTGCCTACATACAATAGCTATCCCTGTTTACATGCTGTCATTAGCTAAGTTACAGGCCTCAGTGTTCGCTGAAGCCAGTGGGGTGTCATCAAGGCCCAACTCGCCCCCCCTATACCGAAAGCTTCTCGCTGTTGTGTTACAGGCCAGTGCTATCAATGCTCCCACGTGCCACCATGTAACCTCAAACCAGGTCAGTCACATGTGCCAAAAAGAGGGCATCTCCCACAATCAGTGAGCTTGTGGAATTCAGTTCCATCTATTTAGTAGAATTTTTTTGTTCAAAGCAGCATCCAAGTGAGGAAAGCGGCAAGCTGCAAACATAGAGATGTCAAAGATTCAGCAGGGAGAATCTAACAAAGTAACTATTTAAATCAAGAGACAATGTGCAACAATCAAAGCATTGAGGGAGCCTGGAGTGCTGCAAACTAGTGGAGGTGATCCCAGAACACATGGGTCCTCAGGCGTTTCTTGAAGGTTGAGAGGGATCTGATGACCGGATGCGGTCTGGGAGGTTTGTATAAGACTGGGCCGCACGTCAAGACCTAATCAGGCAGTACTTACTGACGGTGGAGGAACAAGACCAAAGTCAAATTACTCTGCTGTCAATGAGATTTTTACATATATACATTGTTGGCGAGTGAAAATTAAGCGGTCATTTAAAAGCCATCTTATAAGAGCATGGGTGGGTCCGGTCACACCAAGGGAAGAGCAGACAGGCCCTGTGGCTCCTGGACGGAGGGTCGAGGGCTGGGGGGAGGGGCACACCAGGCGTCTGTGACGTGGGAGGCCAGACCCCCGGGAATGTTTGGTCTGCATTAGTGCTCCCTGGCCCTTCGAGACTCTGTGCCGCCAATCCCCCACCCTTCTATAATGGTAAATCTCCCCATAAAAGCAAAGAGGATGAATCAATTATCTACAAGTCAAAAATATCAAAATCTACATAAACTGAACTAAATCAGCCCAGCGAAATACATTCAACTTTAATCTCTAATAATTTTTTTATGTATTATTACAGATAAGTTTCATCTATAAACAGTATAGAAAAGACCTGATATCGCACAAAGGGTACACCTAATAAATATTGTGGTATTCTTTATCTACAAAGAGGGAACTGCCAATCAAATCCAGTTATTAAGGAGAAATACCATAATTGATGCATAATGTTCATAATAATTTAAAATAAAGAGTAAGAATCATCTATACAAGACACTAATTGTATATTAAATCCTTGTGTTACTGCCCCAGAGTTTATATGGGGGGGGGGGGGGCATGTATACAAAGTGCTCAGGCTCGATGTCAGGATACGCACCGCTGGGCCGAGTCCTGTGCTGCTGTCCTCTTACATGCAATAATTACAGCAAAGTTAAGATGATTCCCACTGTGCACCTTTGGTAAGATCTCCAGACGGGCCAACATGCCTTGGCTGGTCCTCAGGCCACACACACCCTGTGAGTCCTGAAGCTGATCTTCAGTCAAATGTCGATTATACACCAAGGGCTTCTCTGTAAATAACCTTAAATGAGTATCAGTATGAACATAGTGTATCATTCTCAAAAAATCTTCAGTTAAAAGCATATAAATAAAAATAATTATTCTTATTTCATCAAAAAAAACAAAGAATAAGAGTAACACTTGTTACTCTACAAAATATTTGTCCAGATGTCCTAACATATCTAGTAGTATATATATATTTCTTCTATTCACATCAATCAATAGTCAGACTATAGTACCTCAAGAAATGTATAACTGACTAAAGAGCAATCTTTTGGTCATTTTAGCAGTAAAATTTGTTTCCGAGATATACGGTTCATCCACTTCATAAAACAGTACAAATTATTCAGCTATATAAGCACAAACACATGAAAAAAACTTCCACAAAGAATAACTTATTACTATGTGAACTCAGAGAGCAGTCGAATGGAGCAGAATTAATAAGAGACTCCGCTGGCAGGAACGCCAGCGTGCGAGGGGGTCCTGTAGGAGCCAAGCCCGGAAAAGCTGCCATGAATAACAGCGAAACGATAATACATAAACAATTTCTGTGAACCTCTCCGTCTTCCCCACAGCAGGGTCCAAAATAAATAGGCACAAGCCTTTCATTCAATTTTCCCATACCATTAAAAAAACCTATACATTCGGAGTATGTTTGTTTATTGCTATTTGATGTATATGACTGCACATGATGGCAGATGTAGCAGTGATGCTATTGTGAAGGTCATTAGCTACCACAGGGCCTCAGAAAGTTTGGATGCGCACTCAGCGCAAGAATTTTTTTTTATATATACCCAGAGTCAAATAGCCCAAAAGTGGACAGTATCATTTAAAGCAATAAACACCTTTGCGAAGTGTTCTTCATGTATATTGAGGACAGTGCGATTTTGTTCAATGTTCCCCCTGTGTATTCATAAACTATAACACAATGATTCCTCTGTTCTCAAATTATCCGGAATTATTTTTTAAACCCAGGGAAAGAATTCGGTTGGCTTATCCATTACCCGAGCAATTACCCAACGAAACACTTTTCCTGGGTTTATTTTTTCAAGTCCTACTGGAGTATAGGCCATCGGTGGCCCAGCAGACAGTTACTGCGCTGACTCCCAACCTGGGTGTGCTACAGACCTCTGACTCAAGTATCATTATCTTTTATGACCATGGAAGAAGAAAATATTTACCTCAGTGTATGAACAAAATACAATTTAAATTGAAGGACCATATGGCAACTTTTCAGCAGTCATACCCAGACGTATATGCAGCCTGGGTGAAGAAAATGTGATGTCAGCACCGACTGCTCTCTCTGTGACACACACACAAGAGTTACAGAGGAATTAATTCCAAGAGCTGCTATAAAGTTATATAAAAACAAATTAAAAAATCAATAAAGACATATGATAAGCGATTACAACATTGATGGGACGATAGATGGATAGACAATAATAATATAAAACAGTGCAGTGTAATACACATACAATACGTGCAATGACTGGTGTTTAAGAGATGGATAATAGTTAGTAGCCTACACGTTAATGTTGGAAGTGCAACAATTTAAAATAATAATTAATCCACATAAACACAATTAAAACCAGTAGAACTTAGCGTTTGTCTGTGAAATAAGCCAACGTTACTGCAGCTAACCACCGAGCAGCGGAACAAAGAGTGAACTCGCAGTTTGGGAGCACAGACGGAGGTGAGCACGATCGCCTGTGTCACGACAGCGTCTGCGCGTACAGCTGCGGAGTCCCCGTACAGCTGCGGGGTCTGCGTACCGCTGCGGGGTCCGCGGGGTCCGCGTGCAGTTGCGGGGTCCGCGTACCGCTGCGGAGTCCGCGTGCAGCTGCGGGCTCTGCGTGCAGTTGCGGGTTCCGCGTACCGGAAAGGTGCGATGAGAAGGGTGGAGAACATCCTGCATTTAACATACTTAAACGGTGAGACTGGAAAATTACAAAAGACATGTTAACGGCGTAAACAAGTAACATCAAATGGCGGCTATGAATTACCTAGCATAGACAGAGAAAGTCGACAATGATAAGGGTGAGGTTAAGTTACACCACACACTAAGATTCAGCGGTCATCCTGCTTTTCTGTAACCATTTTATGCAGACTTAACCTTTTTTAAGTTTTCCTCCATTTATTTGAATAGATAACATAGATAGTACATCATAGGTAACTGGATGCTGTTTTACCACTTTATTTACCCTTGTCATATGAAAAAATGGTGATATGGCAAAAATAAGCAAACAAGAAAAGGACGCACTACGCATAATCTGATTAATATTTTATTTCTTCCAAAACGTCTACGCACTGACGCGTGAAAAAGCGTTTGTTCCGTATGCTTTTTATATGATATGGCAATAGCCCAATAATATGAATGTCAGTTCTCATACTTTAATTAAAAATAATCTCTATCGCAGTTAGTATTTGATAGAAAGTTACATTTTCACCTTGGATAAACATAGAAAACGTATGCATTATTTTTACTATCACAATAAAGTAAAAGTTCAACTTTAACAAACAGTTTTACAAATTTTGTCTTGGTTAAATTTGTGAAACAACCCCGTATTGTTACAATATTCGTTTTATTTTTAAATGCAATTTTAATTAGATCGGTGTAAATGCGGATAATTATCAGCAACATAAAATAATATTTTGTAAATGTAGATGTTGTAGATGTAAAGGAAATTACTGTATTGTCATTATATATTTCCTTTTCTATTACTCTAGAACTATATATGCAAATCTCCAAACATTATATATATCTTCACAAATCATTAGTAAGAAGGACATTAATGAGTAATGTTAGATGAACATAAAAACACACGAATACCTTAAAAACAGAATGAAAGCTGCTGTTTGGTCACCTGCTTCTGAACCGTCAGTTTACAGTACATTTTCCAGAGACTCCAAAAAGCGCATCGACAACGGAAACCTACAATTCATAGCAAAAAAGTATTCCACTGTGATAAACTCAACGATACGAGGCCAGGAGGGGAAGAATAAGAGCAGGACTGCTCCCCCCCAGCAAGCCTCCCCTGAGGAAAGCACTGCATGGACGCCACTGTCAATAAGCCCCCTCTTTCCTGAGGCTTGTGTTTTCCTTGCTCAGAGTTTGGACACACTGTAGACACGGGAGGTTAAGACAACACTCTGTCAGGAGCCAAAAGACTTATCAAACAAGCAATTAGCAGCCAAGGTCAAGTTGAGAGGACTAAACTCATAATTCCCTTGAAAAGGACAGGTGGGGTACAGCCCCCTAAACTTTTTTTTTCTTGAATGGTCAATATGCTCTAAAAACACACAGCATAAAGACACAAAGACTAACTTCACAGGAGACCTGGGT
>JAODKC010000016.1:19318795-19330541 GCA_026777985.1 Mormyrops attenuatus | reverse complement strand
CCCCCCCCCCCCCCCCCCCCCCCCCCCCCCCCCCCCCCCCCCCCCCCCCCCCCCCCCCCCCCCCCCCCCCCCATAGAGTGGTGAACCGGAGCTTCAAACCAGGAAATAAAATAAGAAAAGTAGTAAGGCAGGAATGAAATATTACAACAGGCAGATTACAAGTGCCAGTTTCTGAATACAAGCAAAAATACAGATGCGTACAGGCTAGAAGTTAGGAAGTGCTTGCAGGTAAGAAAAAAGGAAGAGACTGAGAGAAGACAGCAAAAACAAGAGCAGTAGTGATGTAAGAAAGTAATGGAACAAAGAGAGAAGACAGAATGAATGGAACGGGAGGCACACACGCAGACAAACTGGCACACATACGAAGAGACAGGCAGGTCAACAGACACCCACAGACACACAGGCAGCCAAACAGGCAGTACAGGGGGCACATGCAGACAGACAGGTATGTCAATGGACAGACACATAGGCAGCCAATCAGGCAGTACAGGGGGCACATGCAGACAGACAGCTATATCAATGGACAGCCACAGACACATAGCCAGCCAAACAGGCAGTACAGGGGGCACATGCAGACAGACAGGTATATTAACGGACAGCCACGGACACATAGGCAGCCAAACAGGCAGTACAGGGGGCACATGCAGACAGACAGGTATATCAACAGACAGACACAGAGAGGCAGACAATCCAATGAAAAATCTTCACAGCTGTATATGAAATGAAAAAATGAACATGGGGAGAATGTTTGAAAAAAATAGCATTAGTGCTGCCCAGCACTAAAACTCTTCCTAATAAATCCATAAACTTACAGACTTATAGAGGAGCCTTTCCTCTTCATCGTCTTTTCCCACAATCCCCTGAGTTGGTGAAGAAGTTGGGTCTCCCGTGGCTGAGCTCCCGAGCAGCACTGGGACGTGTTTGCATGTTGTTCGTAAAGGTTTTTTTTTTATTTTCATTTTAATTTTCCGAAAAGCCAGCAGTTAGAAACGGAGAGGGAGGTTGTTTTGTGGAATGGGGGGGGCTCTGGGAGATTAAAAACAAGTCATAGCGGTTCAGCATACGGGTCATTCATTACCAAATTGGAAATAGACCTCTCTGTTTTATAAAGAGCCATTAGTTTTTATTGATGAGACTAATGTGAGTGTTTAAAGTAAATTATAATCGGAAAGGGGGTGCTTAAGGCAGAGAGGGTGATGAAAGAGCTGGAGTAACGTTCGTGTCGGGGGGGTGCTGGTTCCTATTTACAGACACCCCCCCCCCCGCCATACCCCGTCCACATGTCCCAGCCAGAGCCACCCGGGCCTCGTACAGGATAGGCTGGAATAGGCCCTGGGAAACCGAATCCATTTTTATCAGAGTGCCGCATGTCATTCCCAATCCACTTCACCTGGACACCGATTCCACAGGCAGGGTAGGGGGTTAGGAGTGGGTGCATTGACCAGACAGGCCATCCTGTGGCTCTTTGGGGCAGGAAGGAGGGTGTCTCAGTGGTGCAGATATGTTAGCTTTGCTGTCAGTGAGCTCAGAGCCACATTATGGTGACTTCTCCAGGACAGTGCTTTCTGGAGCTGCTAGTCACCTCTGTTCTTGAACGAGTTCTTCAAAATGAGGCTTTTGCTCAGAAATCAGTCTGCTTTCCAGTATCCATGCTTAACACGAACACGTCTGCTTAACGTACTCAACTGTGTGTCTTTGGCCGGCATGTAAGCAGACAGATTCTTCCAATACAAAAACGTATTTGTTTGGAGTTACAGTTTAAATAGCTACATGGGTCTGTGAGAAGCTGAAAGCTGCTCCCTTGCAAATAAGGCATAAACACACATCAGAAAGCCATTGAGCAAACGGCAAATTCTTCCGTATTATGGCCGGTCACGGTCAGGCAAGGCCAACAAAAACAAGAATAGCTAAAAAGAGGAACTCCCACTTGACCGGTTCGGAGCTGTGAAACTCTGGACAGGGAGAGTGGGTGCGTCACTTCAGGGGGCTGAGTGGAGGGGGGGTCAGGGGGTTCTGGCTTGTATATGGCCAGACGCCTGAGGGGATTGGGGGGGTGGGGGTGTTGTAAGGGTGGATTCGGAAGAGGGGAGGGACAAAAAAACAACAGTCAAAAGGTTTGAAAGACTCCACAAGGTCCCTCGACAGTTGTTGGTGAACTCACTGAAGCGTGGTGACTTCCGTCCCTGAGAGTTTCACCTCTAATCTTTCGCTTTGGACGCTTTGGGGGAAATAAATAGCTCTGGAAATGTGGCCTCTGTGTGGCTGATAAATGACTGACATCAAACGGGCCCGGGGCGACAGCAAGTTACTCTGGAAAACGCGAGGGGATCGTGGAAAGGTGGCTGAGCGAGACGCGCCGTGTGGCGCAGCATGTGTTTCCAATCAGCCACCGCCTCCTGCTGCCATTGAGCCTCTAATTGCATTTCAGCCTTTTCCATTATGTCAATGGACACGATATTCTCTCCACCGGACCCGCGTCCCAACGCATTCGCACTCCTCCTTAGCTGGTTATACATAACAACTTGGAATCAGCCCCAGATTGCTTTGCCGGCATGTTGTCATCAGCAGAAGGGGTGAACAGACCACGACTGTTTAAATCTATGCATAATGTTTTTTAATTTACAGGAAAAACAATCTCTACTATTATTACCGAATGTAATAGTATTACTGAATATGAGTCATTGATGGAAAAGGTAATACATTATTTATATAAATATATAGTACATCCCTGTATCTATTTTAGAGACATATTGTTTTGAAAGACTTCCTGATTCTGTTTGAATACTCAGTACTCAATCTTTTTTTTCTACGGTATCATACCCCACACCTTCTGTGTAAATGGTAACACATCATCCACCGCCTGATACCACCGTCAAAGTTCCTTTGACACACAGAATTAACCCCCAAAGCTTTTAGACTTCCTATGAGGCCAAACCTACTCCCAGATGGCTTCCAGCTAGGAGATTAGCTCTAACAATGTCTCACACCTGCAACTCACCTGCCTGGGATGAGTGAAGGATAATCAGAAGTGACCAGAGGTCCATCTTATCTGAACCTTTACTTCTTGACTCCATATGTAATGAAACTGTCCATTATGTATTGTACTTTAGCATCATTTAGCATAATATGGATTTCAAACTCAAGTCTCTGCACTGCATCCTTGCAAGCCTGTAGAGACAATGTCTGCTTCCTTCCTATTTCATTCCATCCATGTGTTTTGGTAGGAGTTGTTCATTTGCAATGACAGATATCCAGAAGCACCTGTCAGCCTGGATATTGTTCTTGCCACAGAGACACACGCATATGTGTCAACAGACCCACTGGGACGTATTTCTGCGCCTCGTCTGCTCTATCTTCTACACAGAACATGTACTCTCTCCCTGTCAAACGCACAGGAGAATCAAAACAAACTTCATCGCACTAACACACTCCTAGAAGTGTCCAAACATGCTCTATTCCTACCTTAATTTCACATAAACAGGGATAAAATGTCACACAGAAACACAAGAAATCCACACAATTACTTCCCAGACACACAGACACGCACGCCTCTCATCTTCAGCAGGAAGCAATAAGTGCTGATCCCACTTTTCCATCAGTAACAGAGTTTCCTGCCTTTTTCCTATTTTGTCTTGTATTCGCTTGTTTGTTTTCTGATGTTTTTGCTTAAGACATCAAAAGCAACCCCCCACCCCCAACTCCCTACCCCCTTGCCCAAAAGCTCTTCAACCTCATGATGATTTTTGAACTTCAAATGCCAAACAGCCTCAGTTTAGAGTCCATGGGTCATTCGGGTAATTCAATAAGACGAAACAGGGCGGGAGCACCAGCAGATTACACCCATCCCCAGGCTCCACCCCCAATTCTTCCATAGATTCTGGTAGGTCGATGACTGTTCCTGGCTCTGCCCCCAATTGATCCATAGAATCTAGTAGGCCAATCATTGCTGCACCAGTGGGTGACTTTCTGAACATTTGGAGACCAGAAAGTGAATAATTGTTGTCTGGAGACCGATAAGATACATGTTGTGTTTTTCATTGGGTACATAAAACGGTTTACATTGAAAATCATTGTCGGTAATCAATGAACATAAATAACTATGAATTAGCACACAGAGGACTCTGGGTAATTTAGCTTTGAAACAGGACAGATAGGAAGAAATTGACCTTCTAACATACCGTAGGAAATGGTTCAGGTAGGGGCTAAGTGCCTTTCACACCATCCATACTCAATTGTGATTATGGGACCATCTACTTCTCAGATAAGAGGCAGATGGAGACTTTTTCCATAGGTTTCCCTGCTCTAACCAACAACCAAGCAAAGATGAAACAAACATCCCAAAATAAACAATGTATCCATCAACCTCCAGGATCCTCTTGGAGAGAAATCATGACTGTATTAAAATCAGAATTTGATTCAGGACCAGCTCTTATTTCTTCAGATTGTAACTATGTACCAGAAGGTTATGTTGTTGTATTTGGTGCTGAGACAAATAGCGAAATGGATATCATAGGAAAAATGGTATGTAGTGTAAACATGTTTGAGGCTTTATGGAGAGTGGACACAGTCCTGGGTTTAGTGGTTTTGGTATTGTGGGACTGATAAAGTTCCTCTAAGGAGAGTTAATTTGTCACCTGGATGTCGCTTTCTTGTTCTCGGATTGCAGTTGCCGGTTCCCAGTGTTGAACACGCTGCAGCTGATGATCCTATCCACAGTTTCTTTTCGGAATGGGAGAGTGCTCCATGGGGGTGCCATAAAAGTCAAGAGGAGTGAACTTAATGAAGAGTGAGCTTTTCAGTTAGTTGCCAGGACTAGCTGAAGTACATCCTCTGCTGTGCTTCATTGTGATGCCGGTCTTTTTATCGTATCTGAGGGCACTGGAGATGATAGTTCACGGAAACTTAAATAAGGCCACTGTATACACTGGTACATTATTAGTGGGGGAGACCTGTCTGACAGGTCGGGGATCAGCTGCACATGCCGTTTGCTGTTGTCAGGAAGTAAGTCATCCATTGACAGGAAGGGAGATTTTCACCTGGGACAGTCCGATGCGAAGGAGGCCTGGTATGATGATGGCACAGTACTCAGTACACAGAGGAGGCCCATGTCAACAAGAAGTAAATGTGAATAGTGAACAGTATCTCACCTCTACATACCTCTACATAAAGATATTCCATGTCTGCCACTTGCTCAAAAGAGATCTATCGATAGACTGTGTGCCAATATCTGATGCCAAAAATCTCTATATTTATTCCATTGGGCTTTTTGGTATAATGGAATTCTCAACACTTTCTATGAATGCCAGGTCTATAAGAATCTATGAACACATTCATATCACATTGTAATGCATCCATAAAGCATTATAAACATGGCTATAAATATTTAGAAATTTACAGAATTCACTTAGCACTGATGCTATCTATATTGTGCTCAGATAATATAAGTGCTGTCATTGATAATCACTGATCTATAGTTCCTTATGATTTATGTCACTGCAGGGTATCAGCATTTTTTATCCCATCTGTAGTATTTGATGTCTCTTTCTGTGCTTCTATGGCTTCTTCTATCTTCTTCTGCTTCACTTTATGTCCAACATCATCCCCAGGGCTTTATGTGACTTTGATCATGCATGCTGAAGTTTGGAGAACAGCAGCAAACTTTTGGGGGGTTTCTGTATTTTTAGAGGTGAAGTGTATTTAGAGTGCAGCATTTGGATTTGTATGTTTATGGGCTTAACTCCCAAGGTATAGAGATTGCATGGAAATTTTGCTGGAAGAAGGCCTGTGTGTGTAAAAGTTTTGACAGACAAAATTGCTTGTTGCACTTACAATTTCAGTGCAGACAAGTAGGGTGTTTGTGATGGCATCCAACTTGGTTGTGGTTTTGGAATATTGGCTCCTTTAAGTCCAAACCTCAAAAAAGAACAAGAAGATTGGGAATCGTCTCATCAGGGTTCTGCTATGTGTCCAAAGACCCATGGCCATCTGCAGTGGTCACTGTTTCCATTGGATTGGTCATTATCTGTGATTCGAAACTCTACAGACAACACTGTTTAGACACAACACACAGTGACAGTACTTGTATCAAAGCTTTCTGGTTTGAGACCTGAGAGAGATTTGCTGTTGTATCTTTCAGAAAGAAATTTGCCCTGAACAACCATTGAAATATACAGCTGTATCAATGGACATAGATGTAAGCTATATAAATAAGTGACATTTTTAAGTGCCCACATAAAATTCCCCATGCATAAAAATAGTCCTTCCCTTCTCCATGAAAGCTTAACCAATGGAGGGTCACAGTAAGCCTGGATCCTATCCCAGGAATCACATGGAGTGAAACAGGAGACATCTAGTAAGGGGTCCCAGCCCGTTGTAGGGTACATGCTGACACTATACGGAATGTAGAGACACCAACTCACCTAACCACACATCTTTGGACACTGAGAAGACACCAACAAAACACTGGAAGAACATATAATCGTCGCACACACAGACAAGTTGGGAATTGAAGTCAATACCTTGGAGGTTTGATGATAGACTCCCTGAACCACTATATCTATCTGATTAGTTATCTTTCAGTTGGATATTTAGGTACCGAATAGCTTAGGAAGAGTGGATGTAGTTTCCTCTCAGCCTCTGACAGATGTCTGCTGCCCATTCAGTCAGGACAGCAGCAGCAGCAGTAATTAGTGCATGATGGACTCGTAAATGTTGGAGCGCTTAAATCTCTCGTTTATCAGCTTGCCACAGTGGCCGCTGCCACCCCCTGTGGTGGGCGTCTCGGCCTACAAAACCTGCATCTGATAAAAGGGCCCCCACCCCCAACCCTCTTCTCTGAGCCAGACCTTACCAGCCACAGTGAATTAATGAGGCAGTAATAGAGATCAGGCCTGGCTAATCGCAAAAAAGTCCTTGTCGATCACTAAGCGTGAGAAATGGCTAAGGTTAATCACTAAGGTTAGAAAGGTTTGACACCTTTTAATTACATGGTTCTACTAATACATTATCCATAAATCCAATTCTTTCCTTGAGCTCACTATTGCACCATATCCTGATTTAATTTTTTTTTGCATAAAAATGTAATTGATGATTGACCCCAAACTGCTATGCCAGTCTACTCTTTTCTCACCAGGAAAACTAGAGCCATGGGAGTCTCAGACTGAGCTGGATAGTTCAGGTCCAGAGAGCAGAAATCAGTCCAAGATTTTGTTTCAACCAACCAGCAGTATGAGTACTCTGTGACTTTGGCTCTTTATGCTTGACTGGTTGGTTGAAACAAAATCTTGGCCTGGATTTTTACTTTCTGGACTTGATCCCCTTCTGGCCTCAGAAATCATAGACTTATCTTAAAGTATCTTGAAAGGAAGTCCCGCTTTTTCTCTGGGTCTCTGACCCCTTGGGTATCTCTGAATGCTCTAAGCTCATCCTTGCCCTGGCTCTCCGGGTCCCAGTCACTTTGGCTCCACTCTGCCCCCCAGGACACAAGTTAAATGTACCGATCTGACTCGCAGGCCGCCAACCGTGACACCAAAAGCGCAAGATATTTATCTGCTAGAACACGATTTCAAGTGATTTACAGGCTTTCAAATCGGTCAGAATCTAGGATTGGAATTTAATTGCAGTCTTCTTCCTCAGGAAGGAAGGGCATGTAGCCTAGTTAATGCCGGAACGTCATCTAGCTTTCGCCCAGTGGTGAATCTGAGTGCCGACGCCAGGACGCTCATTGGGGAGGGAATGAAAATGACTGTTTGCGTCCCACAGTTAAAAAGTCATGGGTAGCTTACACCCGCCAAGGAGCAGCGAGGGAGAGACTGGCTCTAATTAATCTCATTATTTGTAATTACCCGCCTGGCGCTTTGTATATGTATGGAGCTTGATTGAAGGGACGGCACGGCAGTCTGCGCACTAAGGATACGTTCCTTGCGGCCAGTGCTTCACCACGGCCACTCCGACATCTAATTGGCTGTGGGGCTGTTGCGACCGATTGCGAGGGCGGGGTTTTCTGAGGCGTGGCCGTCTGGGAAGGGAGGGGTGGGAAAGCCCTGCCCAGCGGGCCTCTAATCAGACCCGTCTCATGCCCCCAGCAGCATCGCCGAGTGGGAGAGGCAAAATATTTACCTTCAGCACCGTCTGTGAGTTGGGTTCCGCAAGCATGCGGGTGGCCGTGTCGGGACGCGGCGTGTCTGTTTAAGCCCATTTCCCTAAACACACGCTCGGCAAAATCGGCCATATTACCTGCGTCCGTGGGCATGCGTGTGTGTTGAAAAGTATCGCCCTCAACACACACAATGTCACCAGAGTACCCAATCAACAATTCTCGTGTGTGTTGGGTTTTTGAAAAAGCATTGCTCTTTGGAATGGCTGGATGTGCAAATCTATCCCTCTGTTCTAAAAAACACAGAACGCACTGCTTCAGATAATCAAACCCCCAATATAATTGCTCTGAAAGGCCATTTTACATCGGTGGAATATTGTTCACATATGATGGGATTTTTTGTTCAATAAAGAGCTCCAGGATAAAGCTTGCAGTACGTTTAAGGTGTTGGGAGAAACTGCAAATTGTGCCATTTTATTTTTACAGTCCTGGCGTCTGACACAAGGCTGACTTTCTCTTATGTGTGTTTGTCTAAAGATTTTCAAAAGTTTCTTGCTACCAGATGTACAGGGGACACATGTTTGATCTGAAAACAATGTTAGAGCAGGAGAAGGACAGAGGAGGAACGGCAGAAGAGGATATGAACAGTTCTTGTCTGTAAATGTCATGTCAGATATTTCTGTTCTGTTCTGTTTCTTTCTCTTTTTTTTACCTAATTGGTGCCGGGGGATTTTGGTTTTTGGAAAAGGGGCGAGAACGTGGTAGCAGTTCGGGCCGCGCCGAACCCCGGCTGGATTTTAACGGGTCCTCCCCCGAAATACCGCAAAGCAGGCCATTAAAACGGCACAGGGGGTCACCATAGAATAACAGGCGCTGGCTTTTATTTGACAACACTGGAAAAATATTGTGTCGACAAAAAAGAAATGTTAGCGGCGATCATAAACTATTTCTGTGTAAAGGGAGCTATTCTGGGATAGCACTGAGGAAAATAACACACATTGTTAAGTCTGAGGACTTAAAGGTTTTCCCTGCATATTGTGATTGTAATCTTTCTACACTTCATTTAACATTCAGAGTGAGAAAAGCCCCCCCAGTCCTCAACCTTCCTGCGTCCCCCCTTGCCGAACAGCCTCAGAATAGCGGTAGTAACATTAAGCTCTTTAGAAGCAAGCATCAAAGTGGGAGTGTGTTATTTATATTAAACATGTGGTAATTTGTCCCCGATTACATAATTAAATCTGAAAACGATTACTTTCATGAGACTGGCTGCCACGCCGCGGTTCTGTGATCCCTAACCCGACGTCTTCACGGGGAATGGCGTACCCCGCTGTTTACACTACCCTGAATTCCTTCTCGAGTCCATGTTTGCCTTGGCAGGTACGCCAACGTTTTCCGTGGCAATTACAGGCTTGCAAACATTCTCAAATGGGGCCTTTGAAGCAATAGCACTTCTCCTTTCGGGGTGGGGGGAGCTCTTGGTGCTGGAGGTGTACGTGAATCGTGTGCTGCGGTTGAGTCGGATATATGCAACACGTCCATCACTGCCTGCTGCACTTTTTGAGGATAAACCGTCTCTCTTTTGCACATTGCACACAATGAACCATCTCAACCACAGAACACATGGCTTTTAAAGCACAGCTGTGGACTTATATAAATGTAGCATGAATCTTGAATATGTATGAAGACATATCTGGCATAATTCCAGGGTTCAAGGACATTTCATAAAGTGAAGGTAATGGTGTATGGAGAAATGGCTGTGACGATACTGAGTCACACTGTCACCACCAGAACACCAGAACAGTGGTCTTGTCATTAATAAACACAAAACTCAAATGCATGTATGTGAGCCTCTCGCACTAATCACACTGGTACTCTGCAGGAACTCTGTCCTGGTTCCTCTAATCTACTGTACGCTACTGCAATTTTCCTTTCTTTCGGGAAAAAGGGGGGGAAAAATGCCAAAAGTCAAGTCATGGAAGCATACATTTGGGGAGGAATTTTCAGTTTGTCGTATGATCGTTAAGTGGTCCATCTGTTTCTACTTAGAGGCAGCAGAAAGCAGTGTTGTGGTCTTAGGGCACTGCTGGCTTCGGAAGCACCCGTTGCCGTGGCGATCCATCTGTCCGCCCTGAAAACAGGGTGATACAGTTACCGTCTCCCAAAGGCAGAAGCAGGCCGGGCTCTTACATACCAAACTGAAAATAGCTATGCTGACTACGCAGAGTTAAAAGAGGTGAGGGGGATCAAAGATCATTTTTTTTTTCTTTTGAGAGTGTTTTTTCATTTGGGGGGGGATACCCGGGCATGAAAAAAATAACAGGACTCAGCAGTCAGTCATAGCAGAACAGAAACCAACATTGAGGCGCTAACCAGCATCTCAATGCTAACTGCTAAATACTAATATTTTTTATGGTGTTAAAGTGTAAAATAACAAGCGCCGTTTCATAAGTCAAGCAACAATCACAGCGCTGTATGATTTTTATGTAGTGCCTATTATATAAAATATTCAGTCATTGTGAGCAGGATGCAGCCTGCTGCTTTCGGGCAGTATGAAGCTCCCACAGTAGCACTAATATGCAGCCAGGCGTGTTTTTATGGCCCAGCCAGGAGGGACTTTCTGCCCCGTCGTTTGGCTTCTGACCGGGTCCCAGTCGGTGTCTCCCTTTCAGTCCGCTTGGTGTAAACAAAACAGCTCCAACCGTTTGGCGCCGTTCAAACACGCCCACAGGGTGTTTGGGCGGAGCCCGTCGAGAGGCCAGATGCAGGACGGGGCAAGTGGGGAGACGCGACGGGGGGACGCAGAGAAGGAGAGACACGGCTGGATTCATCTGCCTTTAACGTCCCATACAAAGGGTAATGCCATACGGTGACATGACAGGCCGCTCCATATCACTACTGTTACAAAAACATGATTCATTTTGTTATTATTAAAAGTGCACTTTTGGAGTGGGGGTGTTGCTGTTCTCAGTTCCCCTTCCAAACCACCCTGACCCCCACCCCCAGCTGATGGGGAGAGCAATCCCATTACGAGGCTGGAGCCAGTGGAGGCTTGAAACGGCCCAGGACAATGAGCGATTCTTCACGGGACAAAAGCAGCACAATGGCCCCTACTTTGATCTCACCCCCTGCTCCCAGCGCCAATTGAACTTTGTCACCAAGGAACTGTCACCCACACGGGAGTCCATCTGAATGAAGTAGTCCACAGCAATTTACTCAATTTACTCCAGTCTGCCCTTTGAAGTGCCAGTCCTCTGCACAGCCCTCACTGCCTCTCCCATTCCCCCCCTCCCCACTACGGCCAGCGCACCGACTGACTTCTAAAGAAAAGGAAGCCTCCTTTTTCCCCCTCCATCTTCGTCTATACCTCTCGTTCCTTCCACTCTCCTTCCGTCTCTCTCCCTCTCAGTATGCTCTGGAGCCAGGGCCGGCAGTGACCGGAGACGGGAGCTTGCAGTGGCGCGCTTCACTAATGTCCCCTTCAAAGCGCGCTTTACTGACTCCGCCATGCACTCATTTACACATCGGGGGAAATTGCTGCCAGTCATGCATGAGGCGCCTGCCATTTATGTGGGGGGGGGGGGGCGGAGGTAGGAAGGCACCGGCGCCCCCGCTCGCCCCAGAGTTGCAAGTGCAACTGCAACCGCGCCCGCC
>JAODKC010000016.1:19281319-19314482 GCA_026777985.1 Mormyrops attenuatus | reverse complement strand
CCCCCCCCCCCATCCCATAAAAATCATCCAAACCCCCACCCCGGGGGGGCCCGGCTTTAATGGGTGGGCGCTTCCTTCATTCCCAGGGGCCCCACCCCCCCCCCCCCCACCCTAGCTCACTTTCGCAGGCTGGGGCATGGAGCAGCCATCATTGTTGCTGAAGCGTCTCTGGCTCCAGTCTTGGGGCCCTTGTGCCACCCCCCCGTCACTGTACTGAGCTGTGGGACAACGCTTTTGTCCCCTCAGCATATTTCATGAGCTGTGGGACAACGCTTTTGTCCCCTCAGCATATTTCATGAGCGCGCCGGTCAGCTAGGGGTCTAGTGGGGCTTAGTGACACCCAGCAAAGTGCAGCCCACGGGACACGTCTACACATGCCAGGAGAGTCCTCTGCAGGACATCCGGGGACTCACAATCTCACATCCCCCCTCAGGTCACCCTAGCTCACCCCAGCCCATGACCTCCACACGCTCTCTCATATTTACAGCCGACAGCTAAACATCCAGAGCAGGAAGAAGAAGTGAGGCAGACCTGCGATGGGCTTCAAACTCAGACACTTTGACTCATCCCAGAACTACCTTCCTGGTCACTGAATCCATACTGATCTGAGGACAGTGCCGGGCTCTCTTTAACAGCTCGTAGCAGGCAGGGTATCGGTGTGAGGGGCCCGTCAGCTACTGCAGTCGTGCAAAGAGACGGTTTCTGTCTTTAAGAGCATGAAGCAGGCAAGGTATCAGTGTGAGGGGCCTGTCAGCTACCGCAGTCGTGCAAAGAGACGGTTTCTCTCTTTAAGAGCATGAAGCAGGCAGGGTGTCGGTGTGAGGGGCCCGTCAGCTACCGCAGTTGTGCAAGGAGATGGTTTCTCTTTTATTGGATTTCTGATGTAGGGTTTCTTCATGTATCTCTGCAAGCTATGTGGCTCTTCCATTACCATGGGGAGAATCACTGGCTGTCATCAGAGGAGCTCAAACACAGCAGTCTCGTCTCTGCACAGCCCTCCCCTCACTGACCGGAACATCGTCAGCCAGGCTGATACGGGTCAGGAGCGTGGCTCACCCCATAACTTCTGGTATTTGTCACTGTGATTTAGAACAGCCTATTACGGGACTTGAAAAGACTTGGCCCAGAATGCACAATTTGCTTTGTTTCTTATGAGCTGCACTAAATCTGTTTTATCAGTGATGGGAAGATTGCTGGGGTTTGGGATTTCAGATGGGGGGGGGGGGGGTGTTAGGGGAGTGGGAGAGGGGAAAATCTCATTGAACCCCATGGGGGCTTCGCTTCCTGCAAGTCCTGTGCTCAGGACAGAGGCGGGAGTAGGGTATGGCAGACAAGTCCTTCTGGATACCTGCCAGTATCGTAGGGTCTGAATGGAATCAGAATCTGGACCCCCCCTGGCAGAGAGCAGACTCCTGGAAAGCTCTCACCCAGACAGCATGCACTGGGCTGAACTCAGTTAAGCACAGAAACACCATGCAAAACCTCTCCAACATGGTTTTAGCAGACATATCAGTACTAATCTGCCTGACATCTCGCTGAAGCGCATGACCAGAAGTTTAAAGTAAGAAGGAAAAAATTTGGCTGTGACAAATGTATGCAAATATCTGCATGATAGCTTTCAATAGTTAATGCTATAGGAACGTGATACAGCGATTTGTTTGGTGACTGGCTTTGACAGATGTGCCTGAAATCTCAATCATCCATATAAAAACCGATCAGCAGTTAGTGTTGGAAAATAGCCTTTGGCTAAAAGCCATCACCCATATTATATTCAAAGGATCTGTTTCAGTGTGTTTTTTAGTCTCCATTAATTTAATAAATATTTGTACATAAATAACTATTTGAAAGTATTTCGCTTCAAAAGGTCCTTCAAACATATGACCCCTCTCACCAGATCTATAGATCTTCTCCACGTTTTGCGAAAATGTCAATATAAAACAGGCGCTTACCTCTCTCTGGGGTGGGGGGCTGTTGTGGACTCTGGGAAAAATCTGCGTGCTTCTTTCTGTCATGGGGAGCTGAAATCAGTATACATCAGGCTGGGATGGTTACGGCTCAGCCCACCTGGGCAGTAGGGGATGTTTAGCCTGGGGCATGTAGTCCAGGTGGGGGTTTGTAGAGGCATGAAGCCCCCTGTGGCAGCTCCCACGAGAGACATAGCATGGTAAACAATGGCAGGCCGCTGACCCCCCCAATACGGACAGCCTCTCCGCCCAGTCCGCCAGCCCCATTGTGTTCTGCTTTCTCATTACCTCTCCTTATCCAGGGGGGTCTGCTCTGCTCACACCCCATTTATGCACCACTTCACCTTTCCGGTTTGCTTTATGTTGCAGGCAAAACCCAAGGACATCCGACGCCCACGCCCCCCCCCCATCACAGAGCTGATAACAGGCTGCACTTCGGGCTTAAGTCCTGGGTGTAGCTTTTTCAGACCTGCAGGGAATGCTCTCAACCAGCAGGTTTGTATTGGAGAGTGGAGTGGATGTTGGGGGGGGGGGGGGGTGGCCGGTTGAAATGGACGCAGGTAGCTGGAAGAAAAGCCCCTGTTGTATCACCATGCCGATAGCCCGCCTGTTAATCTTGGCTGGCATCGCAGTAGGAGTTGGAGGGTGGCGGGGGGCTGCCATTAGTTAGCGAGATGTTTCGGGTCATGTCTTATCTGGGTAAACCTAAGGGGGAATCTCAAGAGGCGAGACTCTAGTTATGTCTTTTCTGTTTGGGGATTATAAAATGAGAACGAAAATTTAGCAGTGGCCAGTCACATTGCAGACATGCCATTAGCGGCTGCTGATAAAGGCTGAGGCCTCCAGGTCTCGGGCCTGGGCATAAATTTTGAAACAATACCAAGCTTCAGGGCCTCAGATTGGGCCTCCACCTGGTAATCCTCCCCGGTGCAGCTAAACCCGCTATGGAAGTGAGATGTAATAATACAGATCAGGTTTTCATGCTACTGAAGATGTCTGCAAAGAGAAGCATGACCTTAGAAAAAACATAAATAAAATTCCCCCAAGAAAAGTATTTTGCAAAGGAAAGCACTGCAAGAGGGTTTGCGTAGCATTCGCTAAAAATATTAGCAAACCTATGCACTGATTCATTGCTGATTTATTGGGCTGGATATTTTGCTTGGAAATCTGGGAGATTCATTTCTCAGCCTTTTGGTCACAGTTAAAGCTCCTATGCCAGCGCTGTGTGAACTCAGCCACAGACGAGAAGTTTGAGACGAGCTGCTATATCTTCAGCGTTTCTGTGTCTTGGTAGGCATCCGGTTTAGCTTTACAGATTTCATGAGACAGCCAGTCCCGTCCAAGAGAAACCTATTAGTAGTTATAGTGTAAAGTCCCTTGTTTAAGTAGTCTCAAATGAAAAGCAGATGCCTTAAGAAGAAACCAGACAACATGTTGATCGTTCCTAAAGAAATACTAAGTATTTCCATCTATTTTAACACATAAAGAGCCAACAGGCATATAAATGGCACCCACTTGGGCTGTTGGGTGGCACATCTGTGATTGTCCTGGGAGATGAAAGCGGTGGCACCCAAGAGCACGTGTGCGAATGCTCGTGCCAGGCGTCGCTGCGGGTGGCAGAGCCCTAACATCCAAACGCCTTCTCTCAATCTACTTAACGACATAATAATATGTGTCAAATGAGAGCGCCGTTCTCCAATTACGGGAAACCAAAGTCTAATCGTACTGATTACAGACAGTGACTTCAGAACTGGGAACCATTTTGGTCACTGGTGCAAATGAGCTGGTTTCTTTTAATAAAGCCAAAACAAATAAGATTGTGTGTGGGGTTGGATTTGGGGGGGGGCTTGCGCCTTGCTACTTTCAGCCTAAAGACGACCCAAATCAGCCCAGATCTACTGCATTGTTTCTACATCGAAACTCGTGGCTAATCGAGAAGGTCTCACCCAGGTAGGAGGTGCCAACCTACAAAGTTTCACAGTGTATTGTGGTACTTGGGGGGCAGCTGGCAAACACAGAGGAAGGGTATCTGTGATTTCCTGCCCACCCAGACATAGCCACGTAAGAATGAGCAAAAGGCCTAAGTGAGCTAGTCGGTTAGGGGCCGTGAACAGCCATGAGAGACTAGAGACGGTGGCTCCCGCTCTCCCAGCTCTTCCCGCTGCCATGTCTGCATGTGCTTATGGCGCTTACACGCTCTTCTACCCCGGCGTCCCACCCAACAGTCCCTGGGATTAGCTGAGGGAAAATGACAGCAATTAGAATCATTCTCGCCCATAAGCCCATCACGCCTGTGTACGGCCCCTAGATGCAGCCCTCGACGGGTGGAGGCGGAACGGCGGGGAGGTGCAGATCCCGGCCTTTCCGAGCAGCCCTGCCCCCAGGCTTCTCTCCCTGTGCTTCATCCTGGACCCCTGGGAGTCAGGGGGAGGCGGGGGGGCATCCTTTAATCGTGTACGTCTGTGTGTTGCCTCTTTATTCAGGCGTGCTAATCTCATTGTGGCCCAATAAAGACGTCATCACACTTCATTCCCCTGTTCATTTGCAGGCCTGATCTGCCATCGTCAGGGAGACCTTCTCACCTCGCCGCCTGCATGCGCCTTTCCATTCCTCCAGCTGAGAAAAGGAGAACATTGAGCAGATATTGGTGCAGATGTTGGACACCTCCTAAAAGGGCTTTATTGATCACAAGCAGGACATTCAGTTTTCTTTCTATCAAGATATTAGGCTCTGGGCATAAATTCAAAGAGAGGGCAGCATGTGACTTGTGCTGTTCTCATTGATTTATGTAAATATTTGCATATTCATGAGGCACACGCTTATGAAAATGCAAACGCTTGTCCAATGACACATCAGACACAATGAATGTAGATTTTCCTGCTATGGCAACATAAAAGCATTTGTGTGCATATGTTTGCGTGATATGTTCCTTAAGGTCAAACCTAAACATCCCTTTTCTCTTTGCTGATGATCAAAAGGAGCTTTTAAGAACACAAATTTATAACAAAAAAGATGTATAATGATGTGAATAACAGACATGGCAGATAATAATACAGCACATAGATTGTCCAACCATATAGCCATAAAATCAGGCCTTTCTGGTGAAGTTTTGTTCTTCCTGGTTTAGCTGTGTTGGCTTCCAACACAACTTGAGTTCTATACTTTTCACAGAGCTCAGTCTGCCAGCCACAGATGGTCTGTAATTACAAGGTGACACCAACCTACAATCTCCTCTGACATTTCAGAGCCCAAATGTTTCACTCATGGAGCTATAGGTCAGATTTAGGTTGTTTTTTAAACTCATTACAAAACAATTGACAATGTAACGAGACTTAAATGACCACTGTTTGGATTCTGATGATTATGAAGATCATTGTGGTTTGTGGCAGGGCAGATCACTCCCACCCATGCTCTGGCGCACGTGCCCACTTTACAGGAATGTCCAAGGCAGGACATCCTTTCCAGGAGGCCCCAGACACAGCTCTGCCAATCAGCTGCCACCGTGGCGTCTGACAGGCGGGGATGAAGACCAAAAGTTCCAAGTCCATGTCCAAGAAAGCCTCAGTAAAATAAAAATACATAGATAAGCATTAAAAAGTGTAAAATCTTAAGTGGCTTGTCATCATAGTTACCACTAATGATATCAGCAGTAATAATATTTATGCATATTAAATCTTATAATAAACAGGACTCGTGCAGAACAACATAGTCCAACTGGCACTTATTATTAAGCTGTTTGCAGATTTCAAGCATCATGAACAATGGATATTAAAGCCCAGAATTATTAATACAGTATGCCTGGGGGGTGGGACATTGTTCCTTTGTCAGCCAGACGTCTCACCTTTGACGGGCCTTTGTTGGAGCCAATCAGGGTCATTCGTCACATGATTACCCATGCAGAATGGAACAGCGCACCGCCTCGGAAGGGAACAAAGCCGGGACATTTCATCACAGGGATTCCAGAGCGCAGACCGGGTGAGCCCTTTATTTTTCACTCAAAGTGTCCCGGCATGTTGCCCATGACATCGATCAGCCCGCTCCGTCTACTGTACCGCGCGCCAAGGCCAGGCTCGCGAGAACAATTGCCCGCTTAACCAGGTCATTTGACAGACTGAAAGGAGAGTGAAAAATGTATGATAAATGCATGAAAACCATTAAATAAGTAAAAATGAAAAATAAATAGCCTACCTTATTGCCATAAATTAGCTACTTTCAAAAGTGTGAAAAAAAAAGTCTTTGCAGGAATTTAGCTGTTTGTGATGGCGATTTTCCTCTCACCTTTGTGAGAGATTAGGATCAGGTCCAGGAAGCTTTTGTAATCTCGATAAAAATTCATATTGTGGTTTTTCTGCTGTGCGGAATCTATTTTTTATTATGACCAAAAGGAAAACATTGACAGAAAAGGTCCACAAGGGATTCAACTGCATGAATTATTAATCAATATAGAATGGAGCACCTCACTCATGGAAGTGAAAAGTTATAATTACAGCTCATAATTACTAAAACGAATTTAACCAAACTGAAAGCACAGTAGCCTTCTGAAACACAAAGGCTCTGTATTCTGAGTCGAATTCGATGTTTCAGTATAAAATGGACATTATTGTTTGATACTGATTCTATCTCCCTGCTAACCATTGGGTCCTGGAAAAACAGCAGAAAGGCTGGGGGTGGGGGGCATTAAACAGGCATCTGAACTAGTTTTTAAAAAACTGTTTAAAACTGTGAAGTGCCCCTTAATGGCAGAGCAAATAAACCCCTCCTTTTTCATGTTTAACTCATGGATTAGTGCGGGTACCTCAGTATCCTGTTTTTCCAGGCGAGGGGTGCGGGGCAGAGGTACAGGGGCGAAAATATAATTAACATCACTCCCCCGCCAGCCACAGACACTCGCTATGTTTGTGCCAACGTGTTTGTCCATGGGATCCTGACATGCAGGGCCCCGGGGGTAATGTTTGCATAGCCTGTAATGCTCCACCCACCCGACCGGGACGTGTTGCTGTCAGGGCTACTTGTGGACGCACCTTCCCAAAGGACCCTCTCAGGGGCTCTGCAATTTGGGTATCAGGGAAGGGCCCTGAAAATGACGAAGTAGGAGCACAGGGCACCTACTTGCTGTCCTTCACCCCCCTGTTCTACATTTCTCTCAGGGTCAGGCACATGAGGGAGACTTGAGGTGGCCTGACAGCATCACAACAGCAATCTCCAGGAAGCCTGAGCTGGACCAGGAGAACATCTGAAACGAGCAAGAGCCAAACCAGCCCATGTTTACCTCACTGTGTACAACTCCCTTGGCAGACTAGATCTAACGATGATTCGATCCCACTTCCAAATGAAGCAGCAACTTCATTTAAATGCCAACAGCTCTTAAGTACCAATGGCACACTCGATTAACATTAGGGCCCAAACAATACAAAAAGAACAACTGTTTGCCATAAAATACAATTAGCGTTTGCTTCCCAAGACGGTTCCATTGTTAAAGGGTAGCAACTGTGTTAATCTGTAGGCCCCATATCACCTAATACAAATAACTTGAGGAGATTAACAGAAAACAGTCAGTTCAGCATGAGGTAACATCAGATCATTCTATGTCCGAGCTTTGTTCTTTTTTTAACATTAAAGTAATGTAGCTATGAGGTCACAGCTTACCCTTGTATATTATGGAGGGCACTACATGGGGGAATATTAAGATATATGCAGGTCGAGGCCTCCCATTTCAGCCCTCGGAGAGCATCAAAGTGGCCATTTTCCTTAAAAGGCTGGGACAGTGTGGAAAGGAGGTTTCAGAGCCGGCTCTGATGAGACCGAGATAAGTTATCTTCCCCAATCAGAGTTCACTGACAACGGCTTTATAGCGTTATAAAGCGGGAGTACGGCTCAACTAATTAGGAATATTGGCTTAGCTGCAGAAAGGGAATTCTGTCCAGCTTTGACTGTCGTGCTCCACTGCCTTTAGTGTTAATCCCTTGCAGACACACACACACACACACGTTGGTGTACCTATCTAAATGGGGACTGCCCATTCATTTCTATGGGAAAAACCCTAATCCCAATCACGACACCCTTAACCCTAACCCATCCCTAACCTTAACCATAAGTAACCATAAGTAACCAGCACAAATATAAGACTTTTGGCATTTTTATTTTTTTGAATGCATTCACAGATGTTTATAAAACTGAGGTTATCCAAATGGGGACCTCAAAAGGTGTCCCCAAAAGTAGGGAAATTTCAGGTTTTACTACACTTTGGGGACAATTTGGTCCTCAAATGTGATCTATGCAAACCCACACACACACATACACACACACACACGCACTATCTGTGCACAATTAGTCTGCAGGGTTGCTTCCATACACCATTTCCAATTACTGACTATACCCTAATAATGAAACAATATCTCTTGAATGACATGATAATTGCTTCAGTGTATTGTACCATGCAAATTATCTTTTTATTAACCTGAATAATTTCATAGTTAAATGTCTTCCTAAAATTTTGCTGTGTTCACCTTACATAGTTTCCATTTCTTACCCAGACTCAGTGACAGGATCTATAATACGTTTCTCCTCCTACTGTGTTATGCGTAATATTTAACATTCAAACTGATGTCCATAACAACGTACTAGCACAGTTACCATCGGGACAGTGCGAGGACCACGTGCTGCCTTTTGGGAATGCTAGCCTTCAGGCTGACCATGAAGACCACACTGTGCATTACGGGTAGTGGAATGCATTATGGCAAGGAATACATAGGGATGTCCTGATTACAGTTTGCTATCAAAAAAGCTTCCACAGATTTAGGTATTCATGAAGAACCCTGCACCCCTTTAGGAGTCTGCTTTCATTATGCCATTAAGAGCCAGAACCTCTATTTCTTTCACGTTGTTGAATCAGAAAAAAATAGCTGATGTACACCAGGAAGGGACTTCAGGAAAAGCCATGTCTGTTTTCACTTAAACCCTGTTGGGGAGAGTCTGACTTTACGGGCCACTTGGGCACAGCAGAGCGGGACTCTGAGTCTCCGTCAGTGTGGAAGCACCCCCCCCGTTTAAGACCCGCTTTCATTACCGTTTTATTAAGTGTTAAAGGCGGCTGGTGTTTCAGGGACCAATTTAGCATGCGCTGTAAACGCTTGGTACAAATTGCTTTTCTCACTGTAATGTGAACCGTGAGAGCTGCTCTCGTCTGATCATCGATCGACTTCTGTGAGCATCGCCAATCAGACTCCCCCGTCTTCCTCTGCCGCTCATCAGTGCTGAATTTGTGAAAAGAAATTAGAAAAGGTGGACAAGTTCTGCTGGGATTGTGGTCAAGCTGTTAACTGTGTGTGTAATATTGAAATGAATAATGCAGTCATGCTCACATTTGGGTGATCACACTCTGCACATTGTTAGAAACCAACATACATAGGGCAGAAGGTTTTCCTGAATAAACAAGGTTTTTCTGCCTTGATGCAGGTAGAGTCAGAAACAGAGCCCAGGCAGAGTCATAAATAAGCACATGCATGTGTAAGAGTGACTTTTGCAATTAGGGAATGAAAGAAAATATATAGCATAAAGAAGTGTTTCATAAATGCTTGTTAAATGCCTCTGCACTTTAAATGCCCCCATTTATTACTCAAAATGCAGACAAATAGTTAAAGTGTTATATTTTACTTTGTCCCCTGGGGTAAGTGAAGTGTAAGTTATGGGGGGGGAGAGAGAAACGTTTATTTTTCGACAGCCGGCTTGAATTTGGCCACAATTAATCTGCCCAATTTGATTATAAACTGCACAAATTAAACAATAAAGAGCTGTCTAATGAGGAATTAATTATGGGGGCCGGCGGGGGAGAGGGGCCGCGCGGAGAGCCATACGTCAGCTGCAGTGGCAGTCCGAGGCAGGGCGCTTCAGAGACAAAGGCGCTTTCCTCCATGTGTGCCCATGCTGATAGGGCCGTCATCACAGATCAGTAGATCCAGGGGCCATGAAGGAGCCATAATTGAAAGTGCCAAAATCAATAGTGCTGACAGGCTTAATTAAATTAAGTTCGTTTGGAGGATGAGCAGAGGCGGGGTGGCAAACGGCCCCCCCTGACCCCCATCAGGCAGGGCTGGGGCTGTGGAGGAGATTGGGCGTGTGTGAGTGTGTGTGTCTGTGTGTGTATGGAGGGGGTAGTTATGCATGTATTACATTGTGGGGACCAAATGTCTTCACAATGTGATAAAAACCTGTTGTTTTGACATTGTGGGGACCATTTTTTTCTGTCCCCACAAGTGGACATTCAATTTTATAGGATTCTGTGATTGCAATCAAAAAAACTAAAAAGTCTTGTATTTTGATTGGTTACTTATGGTTAAAGTTAGGGCTGGGTAGGGGTTATGCTCATAATATTTGGAGTTTACCCCATATTACCCCACAAAGGTATTATTACAAACCTGTGTATGTTTGTGTGTGTGTGTGTGTGTGTGTGTGTGTGTGTGTGTGTGTGTCTGATGGCTTTGGGCCTGTAGATAGATGGAAAGGTCAATTTGGAGGATTTAAGGGAGACCAAGTCTACATTAAAAACACCAACAGACACAGATACATTGTCACACAAATATGCACAATTTTAGCACAATGTGTGATGCTTATGTGTGATTCTACATGTAATCGCATCTGCATGTGCGAGCATATGTGCATACCTTTCCATGCGAGTATATTCTTAAAAAACAATTTGGCACTACATTCAAACCAGGGGCGCAAATTAATGTCCCCATTCAAGGTGTGATTGCACATGGTCACACCCAGTACTTGCCTACAGTCACGCAGCTGCTGTTACAGGAAAGTGCCACTCCTCAAGTATCCAGTCGTGTTTCCTCTCCCATTGCTGCTGTGCAAGCTGACTGTGTTCAGCCTGGATAATTCAACAGCTCCCCTTTAAACTTAAGGTGAAAACTCTCATTTACAGGCAGATCAGTGCTGCAGCTGATGTTAGTGCTGTACTGAGGTCTAAGGGATATGGGGCCCAAGTGAAATCCTCTTCTCCTTCCCCAAACCAGGCTATCAACAGAAAGTTTGCCCTTGTAAAGCTGAGTGCAGCACACATGTCCCCTGCTGGGGGCGCCGCTCAGAAGCCGTCCCCTGCTCGTAGGGACTGTTTGATTTTGCTCCAGCTGTGTGATAACCGCCTGGCCATTCATCGCGGGCCTGTCCTAGATCTGAGGGCCGCGATTATTGGAATGAATTCCTGTGGAACGCCCGGTGTGTTGCCCTGGCAACGGATTGCAGACGGAGCCCGCTGGAAGCAGACGCCAAAGTTTTGGAATACCGACTGGCGGGGCCCAGCTCACCCTGGGGGGACTGTCCGTCAGCAAGCGCGTCCAGGGGTTTCCACAGCAGATCCCTCTCCTTGAACCTTGGTCCCCTTTCTTAACATCTGACGACACAAGCTCAACCTGTTTTACAGGATTAATCTGCAACCGATTTTTGTGAGAATTATCCCTTTGCCATAGCAGTTTCATTAACTTCTTTTCTTTCTGTACTATATAGCTTTACATTGTCCTTTGAGGACACCGTACAATTTAGATTCACAAATTCAAGTTGCTTGGTTCTGCTATATTTTCGATGTTGATTACATTGCAGTAAAGCATTTGATATAAACAGACAACGTGGCATTAACTGCAGTTGTTATAAATAGGCAAGGCGGCAGGGGCAACTTTAGGCCTATATAAAGGGGATTTTAGCCCCTTAAAATATTTTTTTAGCCCCCTCAAATAGATGTGTATTTATTGACTTAAGTCTTGAATAGTTTGCCATTGATCCCCCCTAGTAAAAGCTCAGCCCCCCCTATCCATTCATCTCTAACTACACCCCTGCAAGGTGGCATTAACTGCAATTGATACAAACAAATGAGGTGGTATTAAATACAGCTGATATAAATAGATGAGGTGGCATTAATTCTGGCTGATATAAACAGATAAAGTGCATTAACTGCAATAGATGAAAACAGTTGAGGTGGCATGAACTGCTGTTGATATACCTACAGTAGATGAGGTTGCATTAACTTGTACTGACACTGTAAATGCTCTGGTCTAAAGTACAGGTCCATCCCATTCTTGAATGAGGTCCAAGCCAACATCACAGCAAATGCAACCTGTGCCCCAGTCATCGGGGAAAACCTGATCTGAATGTCACCTCCCTTCACCCATATTGGCATAATGATTCCTCACTGCTTCCTGTATGAGTGGAGTGTATGGTAAGCCAGACTGGCTGACACCCAGCTTTCCCTGACGTCCACATTCCAGGACACACATGACACTGTACAGTGAACTGTGGGTAGTATTATGGTGAGAAAGGAATCTTATCAGATAGCTGTATAATCTGAAAAATATTTTAGGAGCCCAATTGTTTTTTTACTAAAATCTGACTTTAGAATACTGAAAAGCTCTTAAACTACACCACGATGAGATTAATGATGATGATGACAATAATGATAATTTTGGTAATTCATTAATACTATGTGGGCAGTATGACGGCCTTAGCCCACCTGGGTGTCAAGATCTGTCCCTACTGTATCCGTCATGTTCCTGTTAGGCCAGCAGACATCGCTGGTCATCTTGTCTTCCTCCCTATTCCCAGTCCTAATGTGCTCATTAAGTGATTCATTACTCGCATCTGTTCCTTGTTTAACCTCGTCACCTGAGTATATAAGTACTACCCTTGCTCTGGTTATCCATCAGTCATTGTAAGTGTTGTGCTTGTTGGTGTTGGTGTTGGTGTTGGTGTTGGTGTTGGTGTTGGTCTTGGTGTTGGTCTTGGTGTTGGTCTTGGTGTTGGTCTTGATGTTGGTCTTGGTCTTGGTGTTGGTCTTGGTGTTGGTCTTGGTCTTGGTCTTGGTCTTGGTCTTGGTCTTGGCGTTCCCTGTTAGTTCCCACTCTTGGATTGTCAGTGTCAGTAATAGTGTTTTGTGTTGCGGTTCTCCCTACCTCACCATGTGTTTTTGTCCAATCCTCCCGTGTGCCACGCGTTGTCTCCTGATCGCATCCTTCCTTCGATTAAACCCCGTATTTTCCCGGCACCTCAAGTCCTGCCTCTGCTTCCTCGATCCGTGCCCTTGAACAGCGTGACAGTTTTAGTTTTAGTCTTATCCCCTCCTAATTGATTCTCCATGCCTTTTGTTTTGACCCCTCATAGTCCTTTTGTTTCTCGCTTCTTTATAAATATTGCTCTGGAAGTAACTTTCAGTTTATTCAAAAGCCAGCAAATGGATCTTCTCTCCCTTCCAGTGTCCAGCCAATACACTGGGTTGGGAGTCTCCATATTCTTCTGTAGCCACAATATATTCCTCTGTGATGTAGGTATATGTCCTACAATGGACTTGAGAATACTCTTCCCTTGTGCCCTGTGCTGCTTGGGATGTGTTCCAGCCAAGTCCAGAATAATTGATCTAAAGGTGGGTGGAATGGATGGACTAATGCTATGCCAGTGTCCCTTCAACATATATAATATTAAATGATCAGTTCCAGGAATGCAAACCTTTCCATAAATATTCTGTCAGCCACTGGTATAACTGTTAAAATTATAAACATATTTCTAAATATTTTCTATTTATCCAGTTTGATACTAACCTCAGGGTTTCTCCCCCTATAACATGGGACTCTGCTTTGATGTGTTGACCAGCGAGTCTCACCCAGCCACGCTCCACCATCCCAGTTCCAGAAAAGCACTCACTGCACCTCCAGAGCAGATTCTGCTGCTTTCTTAGAGGCTTTGAAGTTCTTCTCAAAGGAACCGTTGCAGATACTACCAGAATCCAACTCAAAATATTCCCCAAAATATTGCACACATTAGAACCAATTTATTGCTTGTAGGTGTGTATGTTTAAGTATTTCAATGAGAAATGAGCAGCTTTTGCCAGTAGGATACAGTAAAGCACACAGAAAGTTAGGAAGAGCACTTCACAAATAAAAAAATGAAGGCTACAGAAAAGCCACACATTTTTACATTAGATACACTTGCTTTTGATTCTTAATCTACTTGGGCCTATATTAATGAGACTATTTAGGTCTTAAGCACTCACATCACTTACTCTGGCTAAAGGTAAAGTGCGCTTTCACAAAAAGTCACAAAAACATTCTGTTTGGCATTTCTTAATAAGCACCAATGTCTGGCATAAAAGCATAGAGCTGAAAGGTAAGTAATGTCTTGGTCTTACCATGGTGTTCCCTTAGAAAGGCTGCATGCGGTGCCTAAAATACGCACACCTGCAGAGGTCACACATGAGCTTACAAAGCTCAGCACTCCTTGAAGAAACTGGCCAAAATCCTCTTACAAACTGGCTACGACCCATTTAGCATCAGCTTACTGACCCATTGCTCACATCTGTGAGGTACTGGCTGCCACTGGGATTGGAATTCACCAGGTCTGCGCCACCTGGTCTTGGGCCACAGTGAAGCTTTTCAGCTTCCCCTGAAGAGGGACCATCGAGTGTCTGGGGAGTAACCTGAAGCTGAACCTTTTTCTCCACTGTATGAAGGAAAAGGCAAACAAATTTCACCCCCATCCCAAGCACAAGACAGTAAGCACTACCTCTGCCACCATTCACTGGTACCATGATGTCTGGGTTTCTACCCTGTCCTCCAGATGGTAAGAAGCAGCTTCTCTCCCTGCCAGTTTGGCTATGGGGCAGAGAGATGCCCCCTGTCATCTATTCAAGCAAATTGTTAGACTGTTCAGGAGAGGGTCTTCAGCCAGAAAAGTATCTTGTTGGCTTCTGACGTATTTAGTAATCGCCAGGTAAGAAGAACAGGAAGAACAGAACAGAAATTTGTGCTATAATAGGCAATTTAAAGGTGCAAATCCCTTTCCCACACTTACTTCCGGTGCGGCGTGGATTTGGTGTTTCGCGTTTATTATGTAGATGTGGATTAATAGACTGAAATAAACCGTGTCAACTAAAAAAAAAATAAATAAATAAACGAATTATCCATCAGCCCATGCGTCTTCCAGCCGGTTTATCCTGTGCAAGCCCACGGGGTAAGCTAATTATATGAACGTTAAACAAAACCTCTGTTTGTTCGGAAACTATTTTCGGACGTTTGGATGATCTGTATATGGGCGGAGACAAAAAAACTTAAAGATTTCTTGATATTCAATATTATAAGTATTGTAAGTTTTTTCAGTAATTACACATCCATTAACTTGCGGAGAAGCTAAGTGTAGTGCAATAATAATAATAATAATAATAATAATAATAATAATAATAGGCCTAATTAAAGTTTGTGGAAATTACCGTACAGTTGCTTTATAACCTATTGTTTGTGCGGCAATTTAATTTGTTTTACAAATTAAAATGCGTGACTTTGAAATAATTTAAAATTGCTTACTAAATTGATTGCTTATTACGGGTTTCGGGCATTCGTCAACTTTTTAAAGGATTCATTCAGCATGCTAGAAATTATCCCTCGTACTTAATTCAGTAATGGTTTTATCGCCAACATTAAATCAAATCATTTGCATGCTTAATATCACATTAACCAGTCCAGTGGATCATATTCAATTTTATAAAAATGCTTTCTGTGTAATGACCTGAAAAGAAATACCGTTTGCTAATTAAATCTACTTCAATTATCTGTTTCAAAGGTTTCTGTGTGAGGGATGGCTTGATCCAATTCATAAAAAGTAACGCTGTTTTATCTCAAATTTACAGGGGTTAAACAACGTCACATTATAACCAGGGGTTAAGGGTTCAGGCCTATAAACAAACCGAAATTCGTTTCCTTTGAAGTGTCACCTAGAGGTCATATTTCGTAAGATCAAAATTGTTAGCGTTTCCAAAATCTTCCCCGCCCGTTTAAAATATCCATGCACGTGTGCATTACTGTAATAACAGTAGGCTAATTGTTGTCATTCAGTTTTTCGGCTTTTTTTTCATATATGCATTATATACTATATTAATTTAAGTAGGCTAAACTGTTTTCTAAGCACGCATATTCTGCGCCGTTTTTGCCATTACCTTAGTGGATCCTATTCGGGTTTTTTTTATTAACAAATATAAACAAAGACCCAGTCACGTTCCTGCATTTTGTCAGGTCATTTTGTTTTTTAGTTTCACATCTTGTATTGAAGACAGAGATCACAGTACTAAATTATATTTAATTAGACTTCGAACAATGATATATAGTTATGGCTCTGATTTTAGCACAAGACAGAATTCAGATGATATTTCATAGATTTGCAATTGATACAACAGAATTAAATTACAACCTAGTATGTGTATTTTCGTTTGATAAACCAATATTTATCCTTTGCTCAGCATAATAAAATGAATCCCAATATGATTAAATCAGAGTCCACTGTAGTGACAAAAACTATGCAGAGATATTCGTTAATGGATAATATTTATACTGACTGGGTATCATATAAAAGCTACACAATGAGCATAAGCAGGTGAGCAGAAACCCAAAAAAGGACAGGCGTAGACACCGTTCCTCAATCAAAATTAAAAATGAATCCGATCTTGAATCCAGATTTGAAATTGAGCGAATACAGAAAAGGTATGAGACATTAATTTAGTTCAATACGAAGCAAATAATAATAATAATAGTTATTATTATTATTATTATTATTATTGTTATTTTCGGTGAAAACCGAAGAATAACATTAGCGACAGAAGCGACCGGATGTACATAAATCCACGATTTAATGACCGTCGTTCGCAGAGCGTAATTCTAGAGATCTTGAAGCTGAATCGAAGCGGTTGTTTCTGTAGCCTGTGTTCACAGGAGATAGTGAGAGAAGCAGGACGGGGAAACCGCTGCTTCCGCTGGAAAAGTTTCCCAGCACCGTCGGACATAGGAAGAAATGCTACATCGCCTGTAGCATTATTATTATTATTACGATTATTATTATTATTATCATTATTATTATTATTATTAGTAGTAGTAGTAGTTTTAGTAGTAGTATTACTAGTCATTGGCACACTTTGAAAAATGCGTTAGGCTATAGTTTTATAGTGCATTATCGTATAATGGTGTAGCCCATGTACAATAAAACTAAAACAAGTATGCAATGTTATTACCTCTATATATATATATATATATATATATATAGATAGATAGATATATATATAGATATATATATCAATAGCCACCTTCTTCCGATATGTATTATTGCTTATTTTTTACATACAATTTTTAATACAACAGATTAAGATCTGAATAATTTATTACTAATTTATTTTAAGTTTAGGATTATATGTTGAGGGTTAGGAGAATACGGGAAGTTTATCTCTAAATAAATTTAATCAAATGTCCACCCTACCTCTAATATTTCATTTATATAATTACAGCGTTTGTCCGATGGGCTGCTCATACTTCTGCCTGGTGTGAGACTTATACTGGAGCAAAACACGATTTTTAAAACATGGGTAATGCAGCACCACAGTACTAAAGACTGAATTGAGGTCGCAGCAGAATTATATTTAGGGAATTTTGTATTTTGCTCAATAAAATAGGCTATATATTTCAGTGCATTTAACTACAATTAAGACAAGCTAAATTTTGAGCGTCTAAGTTATTCCTGATAAGATAGATTGAATCTATGACTGAACAAATCAGCATTATACACAAGAACTGTATTTCTAATAATAATAATAATAATAATAATAATAATAATAATAATGCGCAACAGTTGCGTGGATTTTTCCCAAATTAAGTATTAAACCGACATTCTTCCAGCTGGACCTACAAGGGCTCCTCGCAGGTCTTCACCTGCTTGCCATCCAGATAAAAGCCCAATATCTGTTTACTGGCTTTTCCCAAAAGCTGTAGAATCACTGGCAAACCGGTATTTCCTTGAATAACAATGACGCACAGACAAGTCTTCCTGCATCGCTCGTGCCAATCAACCTGAGAAATGACCCTTTTAAAAACCTTGGGATCTTTGGAAGCCTCATAGGAAACTCTGCAAGCTCAGTATTAGTGGCTAGTGTAGCCTTCTTTTTAAACAAGCATGGTTTGAAAATATATTTTAAAAATATAAGTTTAAATGAATGGTTTGCCTGCAAAAATTTCAAATACGCTGTGAGTAAAATCACCATGGATGTGTATAGACACACACTGGAAATGCAAAGATCATTTGTTTGTTGGTTTAGCAGAATTTTATTAGCGATGGGACATACGGAGGAGATGCTCTTTCAGGCAGATATTAACTGGTGCTATAGGTACAACAAACACGAATATATGGGAAAGTCATTTACCTTTTATCAACTTTAAAATAAGACAAAACAATTTTCTATTTGCCATATTTTTCGTGGAATTGGAAGGAAATTTGACAGGGTAATAAAATACGCAATTAGTAGAAGCATGTTTCTGTGCGTACGTCTCATTAACACGCGCACACTGACATACCTCGCTCTCCAGTAAGGCTTGACAAGGTGAGATGCATTGACATTTGCAAACGTGAGTCTGTTAATCCCTGACACATGGCACTGTGACTTCTTCACTAAACCGCGACTCCATTAATGTAACACTGACATGTCCATTGAGGGTTAAAGCATCGGGCGTTAACCTATGTGTAATGTCCACTAAAAACATTAAGGCACCAGTAACAGTGATTAAAGCGGGCATTTCTCTTGTGTCAACTCCGTTCTCTCAGCAAAAAGCACCCTGGCATTATAAACTCAATATTGACTGGCTAGCAACATAATAACCCCTATTATTAATTACAGTGAAATGTGCCAGTTAAAAGCACTAAGCTTGCCACGGAACTACCACCAGAGCCAAGACTAAAGCAAACAGAAGAGCCGTAGAGTCTGCATGACATCTTAAAGCTTAAATAACCGTAAGGCATTGTTACTCTCTGGCAGCAAAGTGCCTCGTTACGCCTGATTGGGCTAATTGCTTTGAAATAGGATATATTATCTATAATTATAGAGATCTTGAAGGAGACGACCGGCCCTTCCTTTTATCTTTTGCAAGTGCATCAAAATGTCGCGATCAAATTAATTTCGGCCATTCAGAAAAAAAACGCATTCCTTTCAGAAATGCGCGTCATAATATTTTAAAGACAGCGGTAGGGTATCTATAGATTACACACTTTAAATCCACAAGGCACACCTCTCTCTTTTTATCCGTCTACTTTCGTTATTATTGTGTTCAATATATTGCATTTAATAAATAAATAGTACACGCGATCAAGTCTGCACATCGCAAAAAAAGTAATAAAAAAATAAAAATCAGGCCTCTACATTTAATAAGACACATGTGTGTTCAACTGGTTGTTATGAAGTCATTTAGATTTCACTTTCACAGAGGGCAAACATCCCGGCCCGAAACTCCGTTTGATAGCCATCATGCCTTTTAAGTCTTTAAAGTCAAAATTGACAGACTTTGCATGAAAAGGGTTAAGACAACTTTCAGTGGGAGGACGACAAAGGGTCTTTGTCCTGCGTCCCTGCCTCCGGACTCCGTATCAAAGGTTGAGTTTATAAAGTTAAACAAAGCTCCGAAGTGGCTCGTTGTTGTTTTGTACCCCAGTTCAACCCTCATTTGTTGCCTTGAGATTAAAATAAAACGGTATGGTAATCGTCTTTTTCGTGGCACATTCATTACTTTAATAAAGGCAGTGTTTGGGATGCTAATTGCCCCCCCATATTGTTCTCAAATGCCAATGTCCTTCTGGCCCCTACACACATAAACTGAAGTAAACACGAAGGATTGTGTTTTCTCATATGGCCCAAAACTCACATTTCGGACAGTCTTCTCCCAATTTTCTTGAAATCTCACTACAGCTCCTTGCTTATTTGAACTGATTTTAATCGTGCACACCGCGACAGACAGGCGTATATGTTAGGAGAGACGCAGACGCGTTAATGTGTTTCGTGTGTGCATATTTGTGTTTATGCGGACCATTTTACGAGTGCACGTCCGAAAATGCCGAAGTGCGAGCGGGCAGAAGCTCGTCGAGGGACTTACTTCAAACAGACCTGTTACTTACAAGATCTGCGCACATCAAAGGGAACGAGAGGGTGAACACACACTGCTACTCATTTTATGTAATAGGCTCTAAGTGTTTCCAAACTTAATTGCAGATTTATTTCTTCTGAGTTCCGGATGTGAAATTAAGGAAATGCTAAATTACTGTTTGCATGTCATTTTATATCAGTTACAAACCAATTACTGTTTACCCAAAGAGAAAAGAAAAAAAGGGGTAAATAATGATACACACCCTTGGGTTTATATGCATTCCAGTGCACTGTAAATTTTCAAGTTTAAAAGGCAGCCCGTCTTTAAAAAAAACGTGTCATTTTTTTAAAAAATCTATTTTTTTTCAAATGGAATGTATATTTTGCATGTTTTTGATATGCCTTTGTTGTAAGACTGCCGTAGTTCACAAAATAAATGCCAAGCGGTGCGTAACATAACATTGCATATCTGAGAGCACTGCCCCCGAGTTTGTTCCAAGGGATCTTTTTCTTTGGGGGCGCTCTCATGAAGACTAGTGGGGGGTACTGACCTTTTTCTTTGAGCATTATTAAACTAGTCCATATGAAAAAAAAAGTTGGAAAATGGCGTGCGATCGGCTGAGAAAGCTAATTTTTCAGGCTGAATAGCCTAATGTCCCAGGGCTAGGGCGGGCAGGGGGAGGCGGGTTGCGCTCTTGATGCGGGTTAAAGTTTTTCAATAGTCTCCCTGAAGTAGGACTCTTTGATCAAGCCGCTGCTGGCGCCTAAAACAACATAACTTGTCTGCCTATTAGAGGGACTGACTAATCGTGACAGATTGTTTATACTTAGCAATTAGCAATGCAGACGCTTCCCAGAGAAGACATTAAAACCATTGCAAGTAGGAAATACTTGTTACATTTCCATGCGACTAGGCAGGCTGAAATTTTAAGAGATTTCATTTGAAAAGGACCAAAACGTTGGCTGCAAATAATTCTTGCGTTTTTTAAGAAAAAAAAAACAATATGAAAACAAGCACATTAAAATAAATATACTATTTCTAAATTGTATTTGGATAAATATTGAACTTTATAATTTTGTGCACTTTTCTGGAAACCCAACCTCCTGCACGTCTTACAACTCTTTCATTAAACGAAAATTTCGCTTAAGCAAACGTGTTCCTGTTGCGATAACAGAGATAAGTTTGAAATACGCCTCTGACAAGCAGTTTAATATAGCCTTCGCCCCATGTTACCCCCGACCCCCTCTCGAATGCACATAATTTCTGATTTTAATGGATCTAGTCAAAGGAAGAAAATCCCGGCGATCCTCCCCCAAGCCCGATAATTACCCTAAAATGACTGGAAGGCCCTGTGTGTTTCTATGTGATTACAGCCCTGCAGCTATCAATAAACTTTTCCCAGCAAGAGGCCGAATACATTAAAGAAAGCCGTATACATTGTGCAACCTGCATGTGCAGAAAAGGTTTTCCTTTCTTTTTAGGTGGTTATTGGGTAATAGGTAGGAGTAATCACTATCCGGATAAAGCAACTGCAGAACAGAGCAAACGCGACTCTGTAAATAATGCTTCATAAATAATACATAACGAGACTGACAATATATATATATATATATATATAAACAGAAACAACGATAATAACGGGAACCATATCAATTAGAATAACGACAATAAAAATAATTTTCATTACAGTTACAACGCAAAAGTTTATATTCCCTCATCATCCTGCAGCCTCCGTCCTTTAGACACGAATTTCCTCCCCGCTATAGACTATAGTGTTTTTATTTCTAACATACATTTTTTGTTTATTCCCGGTTGTAATATTTAGTTTAATTGTTTACATTCGCAATGCCGACAAATAACCCCGAAGTACTAGTTTACTGGCAAAACCGTGCAAAAGCAAGCGGAATGACCATGTCACGCCCACCCTTCCGCTGATTGGACGACGCTCTTCCCTGCCTGCCTTAATAAATGCCCTTCGCTCTAACTTACGAGAAACGTGACTATGCTGTAAGTGCAGGAGGTCTTCAGCCTCTGTACCCAATTGCATTTCAAGCCCTGTAGTTGTAATTTCAGGCAAGATTGTCTCTGTATGGCCCCAAGTGTCGCTATGTCTACATTACCAATTGGCTTGAAAGCTGAAGATTCTTCACGTGGTGTCATCAGCGGCAGGAGCGAGATGCAGACCAATCTGAACATGTCAAGCGAAGAGGAGACGGAGAAGCCAAAAGTTGCGATTCTTCCTTTTAGTGTCGAGGCTCTCATGGCTGATCGGAAACCCAGCAGGGACTTGTCAGCTTCTGATGGGACGCCTGTCGCGGGGACATCCCATGCGCTGAGTCCAAGAAGGGGATCGCTAAGTGGAACAGAAACTGCGGTTTCGCCGTTAGGTATGGGCTCGCCATTTTCAGTGGGAGGAATGATGAAAATGCAGGAGGACGCACTTGTCAAATCAGAAAGTCCAGACAAACAAGACAGAACATCTTGGATACAAAGTCCTCGGTTCTCGCCTCCTCCCGCAAGTAAGTTTGTTACTGATGTATGTCAACTCTTAAGATAGAATGGCAAAACATCTAAAATGCTGAATTCTATATTTGCACCGATTACAAAATTGTTTTAATACACGTCAAATAGATGTTATAGCTGACTAATGAGTATTACAAAAATGGTGTCCGGCGCATTGGTAAGCCATCCAAACCAAATCACTGTCAGTGTCAGATGATTGTAAATGTCACATTTATCCATGTTAGATTACTTTAAGCGATTCAGAATAACCCTTTATTATAAACACACATCTCACATCCATAGCACGAGCAATTTGTTTTGCATTTCACCCAAAGGAAAGCTAATTAATTGTGTCTTTCTTTGCTTACTTTAGGAAGACTTAGCCCGCCCGCCTGCCCCTTGAGAAAACATAAAACTAATAGGAAACCGAGGACCCCCTTTACGACATCGCAGCTCTTGGCACTGGAGAGGAAGTTTCGACAGAAGCAGTACCTGTCCATCGCCGAGCGGGCCGAGTTCTCTAGTTCCTTGAACCTGACTGAGACCCAGGTCAAAATCTGGTTCCAGAACCGGCGGGCGAAAGCCAAACGCCTACAGGAAGCAGAACTGGAAAAGCTGAAAATGGCAGCCAAGCCGATGCTGCCCCCAGCATTTGGGATTTCGTTTCCCCTCGGCGCCCACGTCCCAGCATCATATGGAGCATCGCACCCCTTCCAGCGGCATTCCTTACCGGTGTCTCCCGTTGGACTGTATGCCGCACATGTTGGATACAGCATGTATCACCTGGCCTAGAGAGCAAGGCCGCGCTTAATCGGAGCTCTTGCCGAAGATTTCAAACTCCGCCAGCAAACAGGAGTGCGTGGGAAAAACAGACTCAAAAGTGTTGTATCACCAATGTGTAATTATCGGACCAGTAGTCTAATGCGGGAAAAATTAATAGAAAGCGAAACTCATGTTGGCTCGAGCAGGTAATATATTTTGGCAATTGCACACCTGTACTAACGATGCCATGCCTCACCATGCCGTATCCGATGTTGTGTCGAGAAAACACGGAAAAACAATTAAACTAGAAACCCTCAGGCGTCTTATACGGCTGACATTTTGTAATACCACTATCTTTAATGGCGTTGTGCCTCAACAGGCCTTAATCCCCCCAAATAGATTGTGCTTTCACCACTAATCAAGGTAATTATTACACTCTAAACCTAGAAAGGGTCAAGTAATTTTATTTGCATTCTTAACATGCAAGAAAAAAGTGTGGGTTTCTGAATTTGATAAGCAGCTGTTTGCTCTTTCGTAAACCATAGCATTTTTAATTTAACAGCATTGTCTGTTTAATAACTGTTCCCTTCGAAAGGGATTTGTGTACTGTAATATACTGTATATTTGAAAATATCATCATTTATATTATGAATATATTTGTTAAATAAATTAACAATAAAATTTTTATTCTTTTTCATTATGGTAGTTGTCAATGTTGATTAAAATCCTAACGTCTGTGCATTTCGAGAAAATTCACATAACTAGTTCATTTTTTTGTTACGAGTCATTTATATGTATCGCAACATTCACAATTTCAGCAGCAAGTAAGCGACTGATGAGTAAGGGACACCACATAGGACTCAAAATGAGAATATATCTTAGCGCTAATATTGCCTGCTTTTTAAGGGATGCGACTAAATTATGAAACTCACATTGTTTTCTTCGACGTTGTCACATTATCCCATGTACAATGAGCTGAAAACAAAATGTTATATAAGCAAAGACTTGACACATAAATTTTTCTTTGTCCCAAGTGAGGAAAGTACAATTATGGGTGTGAAACACGGATTATTAAAGTCAGCTTTGAATGAAATCGAAATGCAAGAGACACATCTTTAACAAAAATGCAAACATGCCGTTTTTCCAAAAATGCTAAAGCTTTCTTGCATGTTTGGAAAATTATAGACTAGCATCTATTTTTAAAACATATTAGCCATCTCCATTTCATTCTGCTTTCATGTTGCGTAGAAGTATTAAAAAAATCAGCTTTTATTTATGGTTCCATGATTATTTTCCATTTATAGGGACTTCCAGGTTTGAAACGGTTATTTTGTTACTCTAGATGTAATGACATAAAGATACAGTTATGTAATTAAGATAGCAAATGAAGAAATTTCTCAATACGCACCCTTAATCGAAGTTTATTTATCAACTATACGCCGATTTGCATTTGACGTTTGGGGTTTATATATGCGAACCACCAGTCCACGATTTTAGCAGTTTAAATGTTACAGTGTGTATTTAAACTGTCACGTATCATTTCACTGAACAAAACCCGGAATGTATTTCTACAGCTGTTACCTATTGCTTTGAAATAACCCCCTTAGATTTTCTTGGCGCCGGGCAAGCTCAGAGGGACCTTACGAGTTAGTGGGGCTTCAAAAAACTTGGTTAAATTAGAGATTGGATCGAGGCCCGAATTATTATGTTTGAGTCCCATTACACCGTCGTTTAGGTATTATATTATACAGGTAGTATTCCTTGGGCTTTGGAAAGGCGACTGAAATCCTTTACGCTCTAATGTCGTGGCACAGTGGACACGATACAATTACTGTATATTTCTGCATTTCAAAAATAATTTTCTAACACCTAAAAATAAAAAAAAACAAGCTAATTAGGAATAATTACACTCCACGCTATGTATTAAATTACTTTTATTACTTTTACAGGGTAATTTTCATACATTCCTAAAGTTTTGGGCTGAGGTTAAATTGGAGCGAAATAATTGCTGTAATGAGCAAAGACTGTCTTCCGCAGACTCACGTTGGCTCCAGTTAGGCTGTAGCTGCAGGCAAGGCGGAACTTTTATCATTTAGTCAATGAGACTTTCGGCATCTGAGATGCGCAACAGTTTTGTTTATTCTCTCTCTCGCTCACTCACTCATTCGCAGCTTTTATACTATACATACATGTCCCCCGCCTTTTTATTTAGGTGACTTAAAATTACAAATTGCATGCGAAGTTACATGAACATGAATAAGTTATGATGAGAAAAAATACGACGAGCGTTAACCGGTATCGTTTGTAATACTGCTTTTTGGAATGAAGCCCGATCTGTCACAGACAGCTGTCAAACAGACAAGGCTTTGCAACGTGACAGGTTTCGCTCTAGGCACCAGCTTGTCCTCCCTCTGGGGTAGAAGTCGCTCCCTGCTCAATTACACCCAGGAGGGAACAATTAATAAATAAGTAATGACAATAAGTTGAGAATCACACGGATGAGCGCTCGACCTGAAAAGAAAAGTTCACACAAAAGAGTAAAAAGATCTGTCGGTTCTTTTCAAGGGAATCCCCCCTCCTTTTTCTTATTCCCCTCTTCTTGCCCGAGGCCGAAGAGAAAACAAAACTCACTTTTGTTTTTATCAACCAAAAGATCACAACGGGTAGTTAGCCGAGAGAATCACTATTTTCCTTTCTACTCGTGGTACTTGGCGCCACGTAGACCCACGGTTGGCGAGAGCCCCGACAGCAGGATAACGATCACACATCGTTTACCGAACACCAAAAAACGTGTATTCAGTTGCATGTGAAATGACATATTCTGCAGGAAGACATGCGAAGAAAATAATTCAGTTCAGCCAGGCCTTTGCATAGAAAAGGTCACCTGGACATCATGCTTAAAAATCCGGAAAGCATGCGATGCCTTCCTCGAAGTTTGCTAAATAGCAGAGTAGCCTTTATGGTATAATGCAGATTCGTCTTTTAGGAGTTTCTATATAATAAGGATAAATATCTAATATTCTCGCCCATGGGCATGTTTTTAATTGCTTTTTAAATGCGATATAAGAACTCGCTGTCTTATATGTATAATAACAATAACAATAATAATAATAATAATAAAGATGCTTTAAAATGATAAAGCCCTTTTCAATAACCCAGATACACAATCAATACAACATTTATTCATATTTCAAATCCATATCCCGAACTGTTCCCATCTGCAAAGCCATTTTTGCGTGTTTAGATATGTAGTTGCGTATACCATTTTAGGATTTTCTTCCTCCCAAAGCAGCACTTGGAGTGATTGGTACACATTTTATAGCAAATGATTTACCATATTGTTCTTTTATTAAACCACCGCCAAGGAGATTTAATTTTCACAAAAAATGACACATGTTTTTTCATGTATGTAGCGTTCAGGTTAAAATTTACGAAACTACGGTCGGTTTCACGTTTGACATGATTTGGTGATATTTAAAATCAAATCTATCGACGGATGGGCAAGGTTTTCATCCAGCAATAATTACAGCCTATATCAAATAGGCTACAGAAAGGACCAGCGATTACGCATGGAAGAGCGAATATATATAAAAAAAAATCTCTGAAGAAACATCGTTGAGATATTTTATACCGATAAATGATCCGGCAGGAGTGCTTCCTAAGCCCTGTGGGCTATTCAAAATATATATTTTAATAATAATTCTGTTGTTCAATAAAGCCTAAAAACGTTTAGGGCATGTAAATAACATTCCGTCACATTCTACTTAAACACAAAAATCACGTCTCGCATGTATGATTTTCTTTCTTTTAAAAACTCACTCTTTTTAAGTGTAGTTTTAACAAATACTGTAACGGTCATTAATGTGTCAATCGTTCGTGAACGCACCTTGCCATAGAGTAAAATGCTTTTGTTTTCATAATTTTTTTCATAATTTTTTTTAACGGGTTTATTATTCCGTAACAGTTTATATCGAATTTATTTTTAAAAATTTTCAAATTTTCAGCCGTGACAGCAGTCATCGGTGTACAGCAATCTTAAGAACCCATCACAGCACTGCGGAAGAATTAAATTATGATAGGAAACATCTTAGACTCTTAAATATTGAGGCAAATAGATTATAATAAAGCTAACACTAAAAATATATGTCGTGTATCAAAAAACATTTTTAACCTGCGATAATATGATATGAGAACACTACTACAACGTCTGCCACTATTAAAGCAGAACAACAGTAATAATAATAATTATTATGATTATAATATTAATTATTATTATTATTATTATTATTATTATTATTATTATTATAACGATATTTTAATACTGAGACGAATAATGATGTTTGCACTTTAAATTATAATGGACATGTATCAAAATACAGTGTAGGTTTTGAAAATTGGAAACTAGTAAAAGCTTATACGGCAACAATGTACATTTATCTATTTATCCTTTTTTTATTACTTAAGGCAGGTGTTAGTGCGCGTGTATGTGCGATGTCCCTGGATGTGTGTGCCTGTGCGCGATCGTGGACTGCGGGGGAGGGGGGGGCGTTGTTTTGTACAAATACGATGGCACCACCTTCTGTTGAAAACAGGAATCGGTCGGCAGACGCACTTCAAACGTAGACGAACCGGCTCCGAAGTCAGCTCAGGACAATCTGCGAAGGAAAGGTTTCAGTAATATTTAAAGGTGCAATTAACACGCTGAAAAGTATTATGTTCAATACGTAAAATTCAATTCATTTTTTTCTTATTAATTTACATTCCCGCATGACGATCATTGTGGCTCCAGCAGCCCCCCCCCCAGCAATGTCGAATCTCTCTTTAGGCCTATAGCTACCTATATATATATAGTCTGGATTTTGTGATGGATTATACATGTTCCTTGTTGAAGGTAAGGTGGTCATTTTCTTTACAGAAGAAAACACAACAACTGAGAAATTCCGAAATCACAATTTATTCACGAACAAAAATGAGCTTCACTAACCATTGGGGTCCATTATTAAGAAACCCAGTTATATACAATAAATGTACATTACTGTAAGACAAACTGAACAAGCAGTTAATTTTTCAGAAAATGCTTTACAAGACATTTGCATGTTCATATAATATTTACAGGTAACATCGGGAGGTAATTTCCAGTGTCCTCCCATTAAACATTAATAGAACATTACCATTACATTGTCTTTATGCAAATTTGCTCAAAGGTGAGACAACTGCTCAGCTGACCTTGTCAAACACCCATTTTATCAGAAATTCAAGGACTGGCTTCTACACACTACTCCTTGATTAACTGCTTCAGCTCCACAGGTGTGTGGAGTCCTAGATGACTCATGCATGCTGCAAAGACATGGGAAAGACACGGCACAGGACTCACTAAATAGCGAGCAGCATGTGTGTGAAAGTTTGGACTGGCCATGTGGAATTCTGGGCAATTTCCCAGCAGGCCAATGTGAATATGGGACATGAAATTCATAGTGGGGACCCCATCTGCAAAATTTACTATGGGGGGACACCAAATTCCAAGGTAGATTTTTAATAGAACAACAGTCCAGTCCTGGTGAACAGTCAAAGATTTACTCAATGCGCTTACTCACAAAAAACCATAATGGCAGTAGAAGAGCAACAGAAATGTATTATATAGCAAGTAAGCAAAAGTCTGCTAAGGTGCATGCTAGCTTAATAAATCCATGATAAACCCACTCATCTAATTCAGGGTCATGGCAAGTCTGTCTGGTCTATCTGGGGCCTATACCCGGAATGGGATTTGGGTCCATCACAGAACATATGCACAGACACACGTACTATGGACAAGTTAGATACTCCAATTAGCCTAACTACATATCTTTATACAGCTGAAGGAAGCCCACATGAAACAGGGAGAATGTAGACCAGAGGTGGCCTTTACTGCAAATTTCAAACAAGCAGAAATAATTACTTTAATAACCCTCTCCATGCAGGAGTTTGTAATTATACCTGCAACATGTTTCTCAGTGGTTTATGTAACATTTCCAAAAGGTATTTCTAAAATAAGTAACCATTAGTCACATTAAGGTTGAGCTGTGTTACTGACGGGTCTTCATCCCTTGAGTAAAGAAAAACTAGGAATGTGTTAATGGTGCACAAAGAAGATTGATTAAGAGAATTTCACAACTACAGTTGAAATATAACAGAAATTGAAGCAAAAAAGGCGGCACGGTAATGAGCAATATGTTAGCGTACGATTAGATCCTATCTGGTCCCACTAAGAAGCTCATTCACCTTCTCCTCTTAACAGCTCATCATCGCAAAATATTTGTGAGTACATCTGCAGGCGCCATCTCTACTGCACAGTACAACCGACAATAAAAAGTCGTGATTTACACAAGGAAGGATCGAAGATCTGGTTTTGCTCAAACAATTCAGCAAAGCCTGTTCAAGACTATACATCCCAATTTAATTAACGTATTAGATAGTCCCAGATAGTCCCGATTCTTTCCAGCCGCAATGTTATCACTCACTTGCCAAGACTTTTATTCGTGACAGACGATTTTGTTGCTACACATGCACGAGTTAATGTTGTGAATAATATTCTACAAGTTATGCAAAAATAAAACAATTTAGAAATCTATACTACAGAGATCTATGTGATCCGAGGTGTCTAAGCTGACAGCATAATACAAACTCAATAACCTTTTCCAGAGGTTTCCAGTAAACCCTGCATGAAAACAGAAGGTCTATTCAACCAAAGAACATATAGTCATACATTTATGTCATTACAGTTACAAACGCGTCAGACTGAAACTGTGGAGTCTTCGGGCAGATTGTCCTGCATATTAAAGTGTAAGGCTGTTGGATGCCGTAGGTGTTCTTCCACAAAAATTCACCTTTTCCGTGCTCTCCACGTGTTATTATTATTTTATTTTTTTTGGTACTTTTAATACAAGCCAGCAAATGTTCTGCCGGACAAATCGAGCGTGTCATTTAATTTGGACATATGCAAACATGCAGTGTTTGTAAACCGGCCGTTATTAACAGCGAACTGACGTCTGTGATCCTTCTTGGGATAAGCGCACGAAACACCACTTCCTTGGGCTCAGTGACTAGGCAGATGGATTTCCTTCACGAAGGACTCTAGTTTGACCTGAATGTATCCCTTGGCTGATGCCCTGTTTTATTTACGCACCATAATTGGCCTCCACACGTTTTAAATCCAATACTAACACTTTTGGTTTAATTAGATACACATCCTGGGAACCAGGAGCAACTCTTGGCAAACTAGATGCCTCAGAAGATTCAGTCTGCGAAATGCCACTCTGTGCCCTGTCATATTTTTCACCGCTGACAGTCCAGTCCAATCCCGTGTGTGTGTTTCTCAGAAATTTCTCTGGAACATTTTCAATGGAGTCATTGAGTCTCTAACATTGCATCAATTGATTGAGAGCAAAGTCGTCTTTCAATGGCCTTTCACTGCTGTGACCCAGATGTGGAAAGTCTGCCAGCTCTAGGTTGTACTTCAGCTTAAAAATAAAACTGGAATCAAATAAGAAGGAAACTAAATTGTATTATAATAACCCCCACCCACCTCAGGTTTCTAGTGTTACAGGAGGACCATAAACACATTCAAAAACATACCTATGCATGTTGGGTCTTGCTTATATCGTATACCTCAGCAAAGCATGCTACATAACTGGTTTAAATGATCTGCACACACATAAGAGGGATTAATCTTCGTTTAATATATGAATTCGCTATCCGTGCTATAGTACATCCCCTGCAGAAACCCAGCAGTGAAAACCTGTATGTTTTTATGAGAAGGGTACATATCGCTTGGGATATGTTTATTATCTGATTCGACTCATAATGGTGCTTTTTCGCAACTACCTATCAGCGGGGCTGTACGACGCAGCTCATCACCGCCAAATCTGTTAGGTGTCATTACAACTTCTTAGGATTATAGCTGAAGTTTTTTTAAATCTAAGGGGAAATATTTTCTTAAGTGAGCTTACGAAGCAGTATTTTTACAGACACAATAAAGTACTAAATGCGATGGAAAATTGCCTGGAACCCTCATAAACGGCAACAATTAAAACATGATGCATAAATAAATATACATATATTCTGCTTCAGCACGCCTTTTAATAGGTGAAGAAAAAGGTTTTTTTCTGATCTTTCTTTTACAGCCTGGTTTAATTTATCAAACGGAATTATTTCTGCCACCCGTGGGCGAAACGGTTGACTTTTACAATGCAGTACTTTACATATTTCAGCGCAATGTCACAGAACATAAAAACACAAAACAGCTTGACCCCTACTGCTTAAGTAGAGCGATCGGCGTTTTTGGCTTTGTGACACAGTTAAAAAAAACTCGCCCCTAATGGTGATTAATCAACAGTGTAATTACATCTAGCTAACTGAAGTACAAGGATGGCCAGCTGCGGGTGATTGGGGAGGAATTTCCATTTTTACAAGCACGCATGGTTGTGCGATTAAACTTTGTTTGATACTTTAGCAAAGAAACACGGGCTATTAATTCGTAATAGTTTTATGGCGACGCCAAGAGCCCTGGATCTCTCGGATTAATAACCGTAAGACTTGACCGTAACATTTGGCCTGTTTGGCCCCTGAGAGAAGTGTTGTGGAGGAACTTGCACTTTCATTTCCAGTTTTAGCAGTAGAAAACCCATTTCATTGAGCCTGAGCACTCCCCCATGTACTCAACCTTACAATTGTGTATTCAGCACCCAGAAGTCGCATATCTCCTTTTATACACACCAAAAGCATTTCTAAACTGCTTGTAGTGTACGATTGTGTGGTGATGGGTTGGTGCCCCATCCTGGTTTATTTCAAGCCTTAAGCCCATAGCTTCTGGGATAGGCTCCAGACCGCCGTGATCCTGCACAGGACAAGCAGCTATGGAAGATGGATGGATGGATGGATGGATGGGTGTGTGACTGTGAATGTGCCCCGTTATGGACTGATGTACCACACTCTTGTGCTCTGTGCTGCTTTGGATGGGCTCACCCCTCCCCGAGCCTGACTGGGTGAAGTGGTTGGAAGCCGGATGAAGCAATAGAAACAGAGCTGTTCAGCTGCCCCATGTATGGTAGAATGAAGTTTATGGTTACCATATTTGGTGAAACGAAAAGAGGATATGGCTGGGGATAAGAATATTAATGAGTTTTTACATTCACTGACCAATCAGGTAGCACTTCTCTTATGAATATTAATGAGGTTTAATTAATGAGGTAACCACCCTGTAAAATTAAACGTTCGTCTGGGGAAATTCTCATTTTACAGTCTACACACAATCAACACAAAATCTGTGAATAGAAGTATTTTTCAACAAAAGTTACAAAATGATAAGTTAAGTTTGTTAAACTTCAAGCAATCAATGTGATACACGTTCACATGAAAAGTGTCAAAGTACCAATGATTTTTGGAAATTGATGTCACTCGCGACGGAGTGTGATATGTTGGGATGTGCATAACATTTAATTTTTATAGTAAACATGTACATAAGTCTTGCAAATGCTGTGCGATGATACTGAGTGGCTGTTGTATATTGAAAATTGGTGCCTATTCCTTCACTGTAATTTGCAACAGTGAGTCATATAGGTTGCAGTGCTAAACCTGGACAAACTGCTGATTTTTGAAAAACCGCACGTACGCCCGGATAGGGCCCCAAGAAGAGGATGTGTCTGGGAAACTCAACTTTGGCTGCTCGCAGCCATGGTAAAATGAAGAGCTAAGAGCTATCAGGAGCTCTCTGGCTGCTCCCAAGCATGGTAATATGAAGGGCTAACATAAGAACATAAGAAATTTACAAACGAGAGGAGGTCATTCGGCCCATGAAGCTCGTTTGGGGAGAACTTAACTAATAGCTCAGAGTTGTTAAAAGCTTATCTAGCTCTGATTTAAAGGAACCCAGGGTTTTAGATTCCATACTCCAACTACACGCTTCCTCAAGTTCATTTTAAAATGTTCTCCCACTAATTTCCACTTATGGCCACGAGTTCTAGTATTTAAACTAAT
>JAODKC010000016.1:19235562-19254433 GCA_026777985.1 Mormyrops attenuatus | reverse complement strand
GAAATGGACTCTGAGGAACATTTCTGTACCATTGATGATACATTGATCCTGTTTGCACCTCCGGGATGTTCCTTAGACAAGCAAAGGTACAAATTTGTACCCTTTTTTCTGAGAGTGTATAGTAGAGATGAGAAAGGGTAATTTAGAACTCTTAGGCTGACAGCCAAGCCTCCCTCAGCGATATGTATTTCATGTACCTAGATAACATTCAGAGCAAATGACATGAGGGAGATATATATGAGGAATATTTAAGATGCCGCACAGAAGCATATTCACACATGACCTGCACAGAATTCGCTCGGTGTAGCCTTGGCCTGGGTACCGACCTCCAGGGGGGTTTGTGTGCTGCTGAGTTTCTTACAAGCCAGCATCGTTTCCATGATGGACTCCATCTCATTTAGCACTCATGCAGTCACATTTTGGGAGTGACCTCCACCTCCAGAAGCTTTAGTTTCATTCAATTTATATGCCATAAATGAATGTACAAATAAATGCTACTTCAAACTACCCTGGTATGACTCTCAAAACCAACTGGAACCAACTGTGACTGCCAAAGGTAGAGTCTTGTAGATTTTAGAGAATATAGTTAATTAGTGACTCACTGGCACCATGTAAATCACCATGCATTAGTTTCCCTCAGCAAAGCAAATAAGATCTATGGCACCTTCACACCTTAGTGTTTATTTAGAAAGGCTTTGCTGCTGAAACACATCAGATACAACTGCTGTTTGCTTGGCCATGGGAATGTCTCGTTTAGGATCCTCTCCATCTCCCCTGCTGAGGAGGTCCCTGGTGGTATGGTGACACAGGTGCCTTTAGCAGAGATGCGTCATTCTTAAATGCTGGTAAATTAAGAAATTGGGTTGGCAGAACACTTCCAAAGAAGATTATACAGAACAGGCACCACCACAGAACCTGACTTGAACCAGACTGAACCACCAAAATTCCCTTTTATATATTTATTTGCCTTCAGTTAAGAACAAATCATGAGCAACGTTATTAGACAATCATTTCATAATGGCTGAGTGATTTCTTGTCTAACATTTTAATGTTCTGGTTGTTTTACTATTTTTAAAGTTGCTTGATTTTTGCGGAATTCCAATAATTAGGATATTAAACTAAATTGTTTTTTTACCTAATTAAACTCGCAGAAAATATATATCCCCCAAGGAACAGTATAATTAGGCAGTTTAACGACAAGAGGCACGAGGCTAATAGAGTAGCGGCATATTATCTTATGTGGCCTACAATGTGTATCAACTCAGAAGCAGCTAATTATCAACAGTGAAATGTATTATTATGATTTTATTTTAGAGAAATTAATACAAAGAAAAAAAATTATAGGTTATTTACAAATTGGGAGAAACATTTGATGTGTCTGAAGTATATTTTAATAAAGCTAGTAAAAAGAAGTGTTCAGAAACTTTGCACCCTAAAATCTCGTTAAAAAATATTAAAAACTTCTAAAAAAATTATCGATACATGTACACAGTTTCGCTGAATTATCTGAATTAATAAATCTTAACGTTGTAGAAACGTTAACTGGCAGCCTGGTCACATGTGTCTTCAAGCAAAAATACAAATAAATTGCATTAAATGACTCCTCTCTCTCCCTCCCCACATAAATGATCCATGCTTTATCAGATTTTTTTCTTTGCCTTGGGCTGGGGGCGGAGTGGGGTTTCCTGCAGACAGACGGAGAAATCGCGTTTGCAGGACCTGCCAGTAGGCTTTCCACTACATGCCTTTTTTCGGCTCAACGAAGACCTCTTTCCTTTTCATTTTCATTGACTATCAATCCTTTCTAAGTCCCCCGCACCGAAATAAAACCGAATTAGTCAGAAGCTGGATGCGATTGTTTTAAGGCGCAATGGATCGTCCCCATATACAGCTGGGATTTCTTTTTATTCTCGTCTAAGACATCGGCGCTTCTGTTTAGATCCTGGGTAGTTAAAGAGAGATCAGTTTGTGAGCATGGGCGAAAAGGTGTGGGCTTCCACTTTGTTTGTGGCATAGTGAATAGGAGAAAGTCCAGATGAATTAGGAAATCGCATGGACTTCTTTTATACCGGAAGAAAATAAAATAACAACAATACTAATAAAAAAAGCAGAAAAAAATATTTTACTTTTCGTGGGATGCCCGTGACTGACTTATCGGACGACTCCCTGTGGGTTGTGGAGAAAAGCTCCGGAATATGGGCGCAAATCACTCCCACAAAACTCCCGTGTTTGATGAGGACGAAGACGGTAAGGAGCTGTCCAGCGTACTGTTTCTGGCTCGCTGGGTTCAGGTTATCCGTGTAGCGCATACATCCTCTACAATGTATTCAAAAATTGACAGCGTAATCGTTTTTTCGTGTCTATAAAATCTAAAGTTTTTTCTCTGTAGTGAGATGATTTATTAATTCCACTCATCAAACATAAATGAATAACTATTTTTTTCTATACATGCCATGATGGTTCCTTACCGGCACTCTTCGATGTTTCGGTTGTACATGGTATCTTTCAACAAATTACTTATTTCACGTATTTAGACATTGATTTTGCTTTTCTGAGAATTGTACCGGGATTGTATGATTGTGTTTCTGTGAGTGCCTGTTTCGCTGCGATGGACTGGCATCCCATCTCGGATGTTTCCTACCTTGTGCCCTAAGCTGTCTGGGATACGATCCAGTGTCCCTATGACGCTCTGCTGGATAAATGGCTGGAAGAAGGATGAATGTATTATTTGTAGCATGGAGTTTTCTAAAATATATGGGTATATATCTGTGTCATGGTGGATCTTATGTCAGCAATGGTACCAATATGAGGTAAGGGAAGGAGGTTAAGGTAAGTGTTATTGAATTCTTGTGTATTTAGTCAGATTTCAGTAACACAAGAACTGGAATTACTGGCCAACCTCTTCCACAGTGGGTCGTCTGAAGCAATAAGAAAGCTTTATCAGACTTTTCCTGTTCTGTTGCTCTAGGCTTCTTCTGGTGTTAGGCTGCATTAAAAAGTAACCATGAATTGAAAAAGCAGAAATTTGTCAGTGAAGGTTTTGTGTAAAATTCTTATTGTATTATTCCTGTCTTTGACGCACACACACACACACACACACACACACACACACACACACAGAGACTCTTCTCGGCTGATCAAATCAACCTGAACTGTATTTGTAAGTCTATCAGTAAAGACAGATGAAATGCAAGGGTAGAATCTGTTATTTAACTCCTCTAAGAAAATCTAATTTTAATAAGTCGCCCACCGTGGGCATAGAAAGATAACAACATGTTCCTAAGAATTAATTAGGGATGAAAGCAGCAGCTGCAAAATATTGCGAGGGATGGCCGATAAAGACAGCGTATTATCAAAGAATCGCACAGGTTTATCAGCTGTAACCATGTAAGGGAACCAAATAAAGAAAAATAAAAAATTAAACAGACAAACGAGATTAGCTGGAGGCCTATTGGGAGCACCGAGGTGGACAAGCTCTGATGGTACTGAATTTCCATGTGCTTTCTCTATCTTGGGCCCTGTCTTTGACGCTTGTGGGTGCCCACTTCCCAAATGAGTTAGTCTGCAGAGACATGCTACTACAGTTAGCTTTCAAAAAACAGCAAGGGTCCAGCTCCCGGTTCAGCCACAGTGGCGAAGCCTCACTCGATGGCGGTTTGCATCAGAAACGCCATTTTCATGTTTCTTAATGATGAACATCCTTCTAATGCACTGCATGAAATCTCTTGTGTTTCCCTTTTAGTTTGAACATTTGAACATCAGCTATTCTGATTATTATAATATTGCATGATTAAATTATTCAGATAACCGTTGCTTATTAATCGATGCCCGTGGTCACCTGCATTGCAGATGGCCCCTTTAGTACGTTCCTCAGTAAAGAAACAGCAAGGCACATCACACAACCGAGATCTAAGAGCATGTTTTAAAAGAATAAATTATTTATGCCACACGCTGTCAGCTTTGAGCGGCAGCAAACTAAATTAAGGATACGGCAGCGCTCTCAGCGTAAATGTGAAAAGCAGCTATGTAATCTGAACAACAGGAGTAGAGCCACTGCAAATGCAATAGATCTGGGCTGAGGCCTCATGATATTTTTGTTCATGTTATACTGATTCTAGGAGTTGGTTTAAAAATATACAGCAGTTTTATTTGACCTTTTTTTGCTATAACTCTTTGTCTCTTTGAGAAAAATCAGGCTTATAAATAACTGATTTTAATCAATATCTATGTATAGGTTCATTGTTGTCATGTTTTCAAGGGCTAGCATTAACGATTTACGATATGAAGCGAACTGATTCAGTTTCCTGTTGATACTGTATTTCTGTTTGAAATACTTCTCTGGCCAGGTAGCTAATTCACATGATATGGCAAAGTTTCCCTTGTTATAAACATGTACAAGTCCCATTGGATAAAAAGTGCTAAATACGCTGTTAAAATATATTACTAACGAATGATTTAACCTAAACCAGTCCTATGTTGGGCTGAGGCGTTAAAATATGGTAAACAGTCACTGTTTGGTTAGTGACCAGGCAGTGGCCGGAATACTTTGGAGGACGGATACATTATTCATGGCTTCACCAGGCAGCTGTCCAAGGGAAAACTGGGCAGCGCTTCCTGAATTTATGCTAATCAGCTAACCTACAGGTTATTTCCTTATCAGCTGTGGAAACAGGTGCTTACAGGTAGCTAGGGATTAGCAAACGGCATGCATATGTATAATGTAATAATCTCACCTTTGCAATATTGGGAGTCTCCTGCAAGCATAGCAAAAGTACTAACTGTGTATGTGTGTGATGCGTTCATTTCTCAATTAGCATAAATTCTGAGAGTGTGCTGTTTCCAGGTGAGAAGAAGAAGACTAGAGAAGCAATGGGAGATTAAACAAACGTGTGAACCCAAATCGACTCTTAAAAAACGCCAAATTTTACATATTTGGAGATTAACTATAATGCAGGTATGGTGCACGAGGCTCCTGCGCAGCAAATGAATGATCAGCCTTGTGAAGTTCATCACCTGGAGCCTTGGAAAGCCCTCATCACAGAATCTCTTTGTTTAGGTCTTAGGGGAGTAGGGCAGGGTGAGATGCTCACTATGGATTCCTGCTGTTTTACCATTTAAAATAAGGGCTGAACCTGAATTGTATAAGCAATCTACTATTGTTTTAATGAATAAGGACAGCTGTCTTTATGCTTTAAATATTAATATTAGACCATCATTTTTCCATTTCTTATGAAAAAATTGAATTTTCACCTTTGGTAAATGTAGCACCATAACCATAAGTAAATGCCTTCACTGTTCTCATTCAGATTCCTGTGGAGGTGACAGGCACCTCTGCACGACACCCAGGTGCCCACATGGGGGCCCTCTAGCTTTCTAGCTTCTCCCTGTCATTTCACAGTTACAGGATCTAAAGACGCACACCATCACCAACTTAGTAGAAGGTAACTTCAAATGGTCTTTTCATAGCACCAGTGACGTAGACTACTTAAGTCTAAGACGATCTTGTTGTGCCGCCCTCCCCCCCCTCCCCCCCATGCCTTTGGCAATATTAATGGGCTAGGCTAGTGGTTCTCAACTTTTTTTGCACCACTACCCAATTTTTACCATGCCAGCTCTGTGGAGACCCTCTATCAAGTATAGGTCTAAATTAATGCTATGATCAAGTGTGCAGTGCACTTTGCAATTGCAATTTGCAATCAATGCCTACATAAACTTGAAAGTGTGGATGTGCCAGTGATTTTTAAATTAAGCATCTGCGGTTTGGCTTCTTGGATTGGTTGAGTTTTCACTAGATTTGTGATAAGCAGTTGCAAACCCAAAACCCATTTATATAGGTTAAATTTGGGGATGGGAAATCTGATTGTGGATCAGCATAGGAGCTTGCTGCTTTTAAAATTGTTACATTTCCAACTCAAGTTTGGGTTGTAACCCACAGATTGAGAATCACTGGCCTAGGCAGTAGGCCCTCAAGTCACAGTTTAGGGAGTCTCATTCTGATGAATCATTGAGCATTCCTGTGCTGACCCCATCTAAGCGAACATAATGTTCATTTCGTTCAAGTTGCCTTTCACTTTGCTTGTGTTGCCTGGCTACTAATGACCAGATTATGCTGAAAGAGATAATTGTTCTCACTCTTAGATCATTGGTACTTGCATGTTATCTTGTAGCATTGGGATTTAATGAAGCTACCTGGCATAAGCTACATAAAATTTCTTCAGTTTGAATTTAAGGAAGATTTAAGCAAACATTGTTCAGATGAAGATGTCTCTAGAAGAGTTTAACTATTTGAATAACTAAGATTTGTCAGATGGCAGAACATCTATGAAGGGGAACCTTGCGTGTCACTCTGTGTACCAAGGGCAACGTTCACCAGTAACATTTGTGATGAAAAGCTGCAAAGAGAAGGGCTTAATTGTCTCCCATCTTTGTCTCTGTCTGCAATGTTGTTTAATGCAGTGAGACCATGCAACTCTTCAGCTGTCAGAGAGAGATGTGGAAAAGGGAGACAGCTCAGCTCACAGCATTGTCTTAACTACTGTATTTCTATCCAGACACTTTTGGCTGTTAAAGGTTTTTTTTTTTTTTTACCAAACAGCGGAGCTTAAACGAGAACCCACATATATTGAATCGTACCAAGAAAGCAACATAGAGTTCCCCAGGTGTGGTGGTTAGTAACATCAACTGATGAATTGTGGCTGGGTATCATCTATAAACTCAAGCCAGTTGAAGCAATAATACTCAGAGCTTTCGCAGTCCCTCTTGGGGAAATCCTAACCATTGAAGACTTTCCAGTCAAAGAAAATATTTCCCCTAGGTTCGGTTCAAGGCACAGCATTCTTTCTGGAGTTTGAAGGCAATACCTTCTTGTTGGGAGAAAGGCTCTTGGCCCTCCCTTCACAGTCGTTGAACATTGTCAATGTTGATTGGATCAGTCGTTCAGAAGCCCTGTTTGATGGAGGCAGCCCGGTGTTTGTATTTGATGAGGCGCCCTTTGTTTCTTGTTAAGATGGCCATGAGTGCACCCAAAAGAAACAGCCCTGTGTTGAGATGGATCGATCATGAATGCCCTCTTTCAGGGAGGAAACGGTGCATGCCGGGGGAAGTGACCCGACGCGTGCTTTGGCCTGAGGGGCAGAGGCCTGCTCTTTGATGCAGCTGGAGACACAGATGGCAGCCGTTAGCTCGGCTGTGTTCGGCCTGTTGCTAGGAGAGAACACAACCGGGACAAGAAATCAATACACTGATGTCCTGGCCAAGCAACCACTCACTGCTACAGGATGTTTTGGAGCCGAAGGGAGTTCAATTACAGGTCCCTAAATCTTGTTAAGGATGAGGAGGCTGCGATGGATATCATGGCACATTTGTTGGAGATTCGTGAAAGAGGCAGGGATTTTAGAACAGAGCGACAGGAAGACATCAGCCTTATTCAGGATATTCATTTTCAAATTGATATCACCATCCCCTTTCTTTTCCATACAGGTGACATCTCTTGGTACCCGACACATGCCAGATATTTATGTGCAGTGCTCTGGCTATCGTGAGATGGGCAATATTAGAATGTACAAACTGTCTGGTCCCTTGGGCGTCTTTACATGTTTCTGTTTGTTCTGGATATCAGGCACCTCTCTTGTTAGAGGGTGAGAGGGTTTTCCTGCTCTCGCCGGTGTGCCAGTGTTTATCAGGTAAAGCACAGTCCTCCACTTCAGGGCAGAGTGCTAAATCTGCAGGAGGAGAGAGGCAGTCGTCATCTCACATCACTAGGGGTGTCACTGAGACAGAGCCGAAACTGCCAACAGCCACCAAAGTAAAGCATTGAGCAGCTAAGACATTAATATACAAGGACTGGTCAACGGGCCATAAGCAGGAGCACTGACTCTCTAAAACACTGACAGTCACCATGACTGGAGCTTTGATAACTTGAAGTACATGTATATTTGGGATCTGGGAGTCACCAGATCCAGACACTGACAGGGTGAAACTCAAGAGCCAGTGGATCAGGAGTTGTGACACCAGACTCTCCCTTATTTTCTGAACAATTCATTCATACTAGGGCCATATATTTCAGCTGTTTTGAGTCGGAAGACTCATCTCTCATCTTACTGCCATCTCACGTCAATCCAACTTGTTTATATTGAGTAAAGCTGAAGGGGAGTGTTGCTGCAAAAGCAAAATATAAGCAGGTTTATTTTTTCCATGTCCTCTAATATTAGGCAGCAGTCTCTGGAAAGATCTTCAGACTGACCTGGATCTTCCCCTCAATGTGAGCAAATGAATTCTGCTCTTTCACATTGAGATATAGTATCTGTTTTCATCCACTGTATAGGTGTACTGTGTATTTTTTCTGTGTGGCAGCCATATTCTTGCTTCAGTCTCACATTTAAACCCACACTTGTCCTTTCTTGATCAAATGGGAACAGCTGAAGGTGCATTATTAGAGGCAAGTGCAATACGTCCATTGCTAAGTCACCACTATCTGCTGTAACCTGGATTCCATTTGCTGGATAGTCATTTCCGTTTCTCTTTTACCTCGGCAGGCTTTTAAGTGCCCATACGGTTGGATATAATAGCATTTAGACGTTTGATGGTGCATTAACACTGATACTTCAACACCAAGCTCCACAAATTTAACACACACACACAAACTTTCTTCCGACTACACAGGGCTGTGTGTAAGGACGCAGATCTGTGAAGTGATTCCTTACATTATGTCATGAGTACCTCCCTTGATGCTTGCTTGACTGACTGCAGTAAAATGTGCTTAAGTTGACAATCCAGAATTGTAACCCCCCCCCCATCTACCAGCTTTGCAACAACAGAAGGGAATGTGTTTCTTACTAGGGCTGCAAGGGAAATGTGTCCTCAGTATTTAAATCTGAACTATGAGTGACTTGCACTGACAGTGAGTTCTTTCATTTAATATCTTTATGAAAAGTCACAGTGAAACATGAGACTGCAGCACACATGGCACATTCTTGCATCTGTGTCACCTTATTGGCCACACGGCTTCAAGGTTGGTGCAAAGCTGAAGCAGAAATGGCAGCTTCTTTAAACCTTGAGCCTGTATTGCTCTCAAACTGTCTTTTTTCCCTTTCAAATATTCGTTTCCTTCTTTATTTGATAGGTATCCTCATGCGCCAAGTGGATTACCTTCTATGAGGTGTCAAACCTGACAAAAGCAGAGCGATTAATGTATGCAGTGCGCAAGACAAAACGAGACATTTGGGAGCAAATGAGTATATGCGAGAGACGTTGGAAGTGCAACTCATAAAAGCCAATCATAGTTTATCTATTTTATAACAATAATTTAATACCCAAGCTTTAACTCTTTTATGAGCACGGTTTCAGTGATTCCCATTGCCCACTTGGCTCTTTCCCCCATCAATATAAAAATAGACTGATTTTATGGATGCTATTTTCATGTTAATGTGGGGAATAAGCAAGTGGGCAACAAGTGAATGTATGCTCATAAAAATGGGTTAAAGCTTCACTATTTATTATCATTATTATTATAAGACAGCTAAACCATGGGTTTGTTTTAACCTAGCTACCTGTCAACGTTCCTCTTCGTCGTCTAGTGGTGTGTTGGTCTGAAAGCTGATTTATTTTCTTTCTCTTTTGGTTTGTTAATTAATATAAGACAATAATAGGATCAACTATTCATATCACTACTGCGCTGTTCATGCATTGGTGTCATGCCCTGCATTCCTGCCCCTCTCATTGTCTCACTAGTGTGGCTCTAATGAGCCACGCCTGTTCTGTGTTCATCTTACCTCTCATTTCTGCCCTTGTGTGGATCACTCCAGCTGCATCTCATTTGCTCCCTCGGCAGTCCTGGATAAAAGGGCTTCCCAGAGTTTTTCCCGTGTTGACTTGCCTCTTTGACCCCTTGTGGTCTGCCTTGTTTTGCTATTGGTCTGTGTTTATTTCAATAAAGCCCTTCTTTTGTTTTCTTAAAGGCAGAATGAGCAGGATTTGTGCCAAAGAAAGTTAGAAAGTGTTGCATGAATTGCCTTCAAGGTATGGCAACTCTACAACATATTTCATACAGTGGGTAAATTCAACATATTAAATTTACTGACAAAGCAGAGGGATATGCCGTCACCTTGTGTGATGTTTACAATGCAGATCACTGACATTAGGCCTGGTAGTACGAGTAATTTAGAGCTGCTAAACCTAGTCTATACATGCAAAATGAAATTATATTGGTAATATGTCTAAGTCTGAATCTGATCCAAATCTTGCCCTATCATTATCTTAGTGATTATTTCACAGATAAGCCTAGTAAACCTCACCCCCTAGAAAAAAGAAAAAGAAAAATGAACGGCTCTCGGAAAGGAATCAAGCCGTAAGATCCAGCTCCCTTCAAAGAGCTGTTATTCCCATCACTAAAATGACCTGGCTCTCTAAAAAGAGCATGAATTTCTATGACTATCATCTGCTATCTTTGTCTTCTGGAGAAGCTTTTCATAATGGGCAGTTAGTCACAAAACTAGGAGCCATCAGCCAATAGCATTTGCTGACAGAACTGGCCATGAGCCCCTCCCCAAACTACCAATACTCGAAAGCAAAAATTTTATTTGAGTGCAGAGAGCTGCTGAAGGTAATGCACTTGGTGTGTGAGGATAACTCTCTAATCAAGAAGGAAAAAACATTCAAGGAAAAAAGACAATTTGAGCGTGATATTACGATACATGCGATTATTGTGACAAAAGATGGCTATGGTAGCAATGGAAACCCTGTGAGTTTAGGAAAGTTTAATACCTAATCTTCACACACTCAGAAACATTACAGATCTAAAAATCCATATTTTATTCTTTATATGGCTTTGGTTTATGACCTGTCTGAAATGTGAAGGCCACCCACTACCTGTAACTGAATGCAGGCTTTGTCTTCCTCCGTAAGAATTGGAAGGTGTTCAAGATGCTGAGCAGACAGCGTACATGGAGGCATGCGTATAAGCCACTAACACAGGCACCACATTTACCAGATTTCTGACAGGCACATGGAAGGGCACCTCTGTGTGAAACATGTGTATATGAGGCCAACACAGATTTCATTGCCTATTGGGATTGAACATCTTTCCTCTTAACAGGTGTCTCCCTTAATGGGAGGAATATTCACACATATGCATCCGTACAAATACACACAACCCGGTTGTTTTTACATACCGCATTGGCTGCATCTCGCTCAGCTACCCCACAGGAGCATGTCTTCAGTGAGCTGAGATTCTTCTCCACTCCCATGAATAAATGAAACCCTGCCCCCCCCCCCAACGCCCTGCAACAGCCCCAGAGGCACCAGAGGCAGTTGGCTCTCTCACCAGTGACATATCAAAGACCTCATTTTCAGAGCGAAGTGGAGGGTGGGGGGAGCCGGAACATCTAAAGTGGTAAGAAAAACAGCAGGTCCGTTGGGGAGGGGGCTCCTCGCTGTCTCATTTCCTCTTTACCTTTTTATTACTAGGGGAGGCTGAGCAGCTCACTTCATCCCACGCCAGTGCTAGATCAGTGGTTTGTCACTCACTTGATGTCGGGTGAGGCAGTCGACTTTGTCATTTGGGTTGTTATGGCCCCCTCAGGGGCAGAAGTGACTCGCAGAAGTAAGGTCTGGCCTAGTGGATGAGTGCAGTGGTCTCTACAACCTCACATCTGCCCACCGCACAAATGACACAAACAGACACACACCTCAAACATCCCTGTATTCAAGTCTGATCTACTCTTTCTTACCTATTACGTGTCTATATGCCTATAGGCAGATAAACAGTAAACAATTGCTCCTCCACTACAGAAGGGGGTGAGAAAACCCCTCGTTCTATGTCATGCCATGTCATGTGATTCTTCTTCTCATCCTGACCTCATGAGTGCACATGAATGAGTCTCATCACTTTGGTCAGTAGTGCTTAGCATTTAGGTCACCAGGGTAACATTTCCTTGGCACAGGCAGTCTAAACCTCTGAACTCCCATGTATTTGAGATGTTCGAGGCATATTCTGGGTCGAGTTGGGTGCGTATTATTTATTTCTGTGATGCCGAAAGCCTTTGAAAAGATGGTGCTCTTACTTTCAAACCTAGACCTAATTTGACCCATCTTTGTTCATTGTTCCACAGCTAATAGAGCTGGCAGTGCCCTGTCATGCAGTCCTGTAATGTTTCACATTACAGTATTAATGTCTGTCTGCATAATTACAGGGTAAACATTTAACCAATTAAAATTCATTGGAGATTATTGCGATCTTCAGTTCAGAAGCAAATGCATCACTTTCAGCCTGATGGTTTTTCTGTGTTTTTATATCAGTGTACTTATCTTACAGTATGACCCACTTTTACAACACAACCAGCTGCCCTTTGATCAAAGCATATAGCTAGCATTGATTCCCCTAAAGTCTTTGATTACTGTTCTTGTTCCTTAATGGCTTTTCCTACTGCCCAAAAATTTAGAGTTGTTTGTTTTGTTGTATAAAAATCTCATCTTGACATCGATTGTATTATATATATTAAAATTAACCTTGAATGCCTTTCATTTTCTTCCAGTTAACTTTGACCACTTCCAGATTCTCAGAGCCATTGGGAAGGGAAGCTTTGGGAAGGTGAGTGGACAATGATCCTCTGACAGCCAAAACGCACCGGAATATCAATCCCGACAGTGTAAAGAAGAGAATTGTGTATCTGCCCATACATGGATATGCTGTGTTGCCAGGCTATATGCTGTGTAGAGTCTCTTAGGTTTTTCACCAACTCTGAATGACTCGCATTGGAGAAAACCACCTGAAGAATATTCAAAGCCTTGGTGTTAATTATGTGGCATAAATCAGTGCTGGGCCATTGTTTTACCACCATTTGGTTTTAATATATCATATATGAATCTTGATGATGAATGACTGAGCCACACAGTAAGACTTTGTGCTTAAGTTTGGTGATGGTCTACTGCCTGCCATCCATCTCGACTGACCTTACATGGAAACATCATGTTTAATTGTGGCTGTAAAAAGAAAACTGCGACCATAATTCATCAAAATAGTGTGGTACCATGCAATGCAGTGTTTGATAATGGATCTCAAAGTATAAATAAACATACAGTGTAGTACTGAGGCAGACAGCAGTCTTTGTGCGTCACTGTCACCGCCCAAGTCACATCTTTCCGTGACGTTGTCAGTACTTGACGTTGACTGCCTGGCAAAGGAAGCTCTCTAGAGCTGCAACAAATGGCTTACCGCTGTACAAATGCCTTCTGCGCTCCACACAGTTGGGTGACAAAGGGCAGCTCGTTAGGGGTATTTGGCATGGTCGCCATGGTGATGTACACGCGTCAACTCCCTGTCGCTTGAATTGAGGCTTTCAAAGGAGATGACGGCAGGAATGAGTGGCTGGAGAGGCTTCCGTCACAGTTTGGATCTGCCATGGATATATTGTCGCAGACACACACACACGCACACATACACACACACACGCGCACACGATTTTTCATAAAATTGAGATTCCCCTTGTGGGGGCCAAAAAATGTTCGTATCACATTGTGGGGACATTTGGTCCCCAGGATGTAATATATACATGACCACACACACACGCGCATGCACACACACGCGCATGGATGCGCACGCACGCACACACACACACACACACACACACATATATATATATATATATGAAGTCATTCTTTCATTTGCTTACTGTCAGCAAAATGTAAATGTGCTTTATAAAGTGAATTGTTGCCAATATATTGAATCTATTCTGAGGCAATTCAAATTAAAATTAGGTGGTGAGCAAAACTGACAAAACCTCATCAGCCATGAGATTCTTAAACAAACACAGACACAAATGCACAAGCTTCAAAATGTCCATAAAAAGGCACACACACGCACACACACACACACACACACACACACGCACACACACACACACCATGTAACCCATGCACAAATGAACCCATTCACGAATACAAGAACCACACCACAAAACTAATGTTATGTACAAGTCTCTCTGCCCATTTTCTGTTTGTGGGGTATTGTAACACAGGGGACGTGACTGTCCCTGCAGCGTGTTTCAATATCTTTTCACTTTATCTTCATGTTTCCACTCTATACTGGGTTGACCCATGCCACATATATGACCCTGATAAAGGACACGCATCCCTAACTAACCACTTCTGTCACATTCCTGTATCATGTGGTTTCACTCGTCACCTTGACATCATGAGTGAAGTGAAGCCTGAATTAGAAGATGCCTGAAAGATGAAATCCACACTTGGTGACTAGTGTGCCAAGTCACACTGCAGCTCACAACTGCAGATCTAGTCATCCTATATCAATGTATGCAAAGCCCTCTGAGTCATTAATGACAAGACACAGTGAGACTATCTTGCTGGCATTCAATCAAGCAAGATTTCCATTATTGTGGCTGTTCGCCCTACTATGACCAACAATAGTTTTGTTGTATTATTTTCATCAGGATCAATTATTGAATTGTTATGCTCACTGTGATAAATAATGACATGCTTGATTTTCAGTTCTGTTCATTCAGGAAATGGCAATTTTTTCTTGCTTGCCCCCCTTGATGTTCGATAAATCATACGAGTTGCAGTCTTTGTTCACAATGGGAGATTCTTCTAGTACTTTTTCTTGTGCTGTATGGGGCCAGACATATTGTGTTGTAAGTACATGGAAGAAAATGAAACACTGTTCTGTTCTGATGATATGTGAACCTCTGCCTTGTCCTTTCTAAATTAAATGGCTGAATGTGTATTGGAGTACAGCCTACACAAGGACATGAGGCTTTTTAGGAATGAAGTGTGTGTATACCACCGGTGCAGGCATCAAAACAGAACTAGTTAGAGATCACTATTCAAAGCTATTATGCTAAGAATTATGGTCCCTTGCTGTGATATTACGAGTCACCAGGATTTAATAATAACTCTGTATATGTGTCTGTGTGTGTGTGTGTGTGTGTGTGTGTATATATATATATATATATTTTGACAATCGGTCCATTGAGGCCCCTGCCTTCGACTGCCACCTGATCTACATTGCACCCCCACGGCTCCCACTGCCAGGGCGAGGCCCCAGTCTCCCCATTCCGGAAGTACGAATAATATGCTCCTTTATTGCAATCATCACAGGAGTCTGTTTGAACCGCACTTAGTCTGGCCTCTCACCTAGGACCAATTTGCCTTGGGAGACCCTACCAGGGATAATAATAATAATAATAATAATAATAATAATAAAAACAAAGAAATAGAAGAAAATAAATAATTTAATTAGATTATCTCTCCCTGCCCCTCCCTCATCAAGGGCCGGCTGTTAACACCAGCTCTCAGGCTTTCAGCATATGAATGCTTGACAGCAACTTTGTTGCCTAGATGTGTGTGTCTGTGTGTGTTTGTGCTAAGTGGGATGTAAACGGGGGGGATTCAACTGTTAGATTTGGCTCATAGATACAGGAGGCTATTTGTACCCTGAGTCTGGGAGTATTTACATATCAGCTAATCGGCTAAGCTAAGTGACGCTAATGTCACTGCAAGCCAAGTGTCAGCACATCGTGGCGATTCATGGCACTCGGGTACAATGACAGCGAGTGTCAGGTTTAACGGAGGTTCTGCAGATTCTTCACTTCATCCTTAAAAAGGTAAACAAACCTTTTGACCAACAAATTTGGTCATTATTTCTAGAAACCTTACTGCTCTCAAGTGGGTGAAATCCTACTTTGTAGCTAATGAGGCAGCTTTCAGCTACAGGGTTTGTGTTTAACAATACAGTTATTCATTATATGAAGCTCTAGCTAAAGCTCTTATGTTTTTTTTTTAGAATAAAAATTTGACTTAGAAGTAAAAGTGCAGATTGGAGGTGGGAGGGGGTCTTTAATGGGTGGGCAGTGGTGGCTTAATGGTTAGGTGTAGCGCACTTGAATTTGAAAGATTGCAGATTTGAATCCCTGACCAGCCAGGCACCACTGAGGTACCCTGAGCAAGGTACTGCCCCCAAGTACTGCTCCCCTGGTGCTGAATTAGCTGCCCCCTGCTATGTCACATTGTCACATATGGGTTAAATGCAGAGAACACATTTTGTTGTTGTGCACTGTGTGCTGTGGTGTGTCAACAATGACAACTAATCAATAGATTCTAAATGGGGGGGGGGGGTGTCAGGGTGAAATGTGCATGAAGGAAGCCGACCTTTGGTCTTTGCTCCACCCAGGTATGCATCGTGCAGAAGAGGGACACCAAAAAGATGTACGCCATGAAGTACATGAACAAGCAGAAGTGCATCGAGAGGGACGAGGTGCGCAATGTCTTCAGGGAGCTGCAGGTGATGCAGGGCCTGGAACACCCGTTTCTTGTCAATCTGTGGTGAGTCGGACCCTCCCCCCTCAGCCCTCCATCTGAATTCTGAGCCTCAAAGACCAACCGTCTCTGCTGCATATTGTGTCATTGTACTTGAAAATGGTTTCAAGGGCTGCCAAAGTAACGTAAGCGTATCCTTCTTATTGCCTTTAGTCAAAGGATCCGAAACTTAAAAATCATGCAGAAGATCTACATTGGATGCAATCCAATGCTGCAGTAGGAAAGACTGGAAAAGACAATACAGACAACTCACAGACTGTTTATCATTATGAGGCTTCTGCACCGTCTGCCAGAGCATCTCCAAGTGATTGTAGTGCCTTTCAGGCACTCATCAGTGCAGAATCTGCTGCATAAACCCGAAGGAAGCTAAAACAGCAACTTAAATTCTTAGCTCAGAGATCTGCTCAAGCCTGCATTTTTGACCTGGACAAAATTGGCAGTTTTGCCATAGAAACCAAAGAAGGCAGACAGCCAGTCTATAAACCCCAACACTCATCAGTTCTGAATAGAGTGCAAATCTGTGTGACTTCCCCTGTCCTACATCTGTCTATCTGTCTATCTATCTGTCCGTCCGTCCATCCATCCTTCCTTCTTTCCTTCGATTGGGGAGGGGGATTGTTTGGCTTCTACCCATAATGCCTTTGCTTGGGCTGTCAGAACACATCTATAAAATGTTTTTTTGGCGGGGGGGGCTGCACCATTGATAGTTGGCCTTGGGTCAAGCTGTTGCCAGCACTATCCTTACAGAATGGCTCCAGTTCAGGGTTTCCATTTCTTTTTGTCTTTATTATAAACCTTGTTCTGAGGACAAAGAGCTCAGATGTCTGTTGCTGATGTTTATCTGTCACTTTCAAAAGCCTTTCTTGTATTGTGATTGTCACGTTAAGCAAAGGATGAAGGTGAGGGCAGGCGTCGGGGAAAACAAAATAGGTTTTATTTCAACCAAAACACAACACTAACAGGCCAAAGGAAACACACTGCAAAGGGTCAAAGCAAGGCAGGGGAAACAGGGGAGAAGCACAGGGTAAGCAGAGGGGTAGAACAAGCAGGTAGCAGTGACACAGATGTAACACTACAATGACCAGACTGGGGAGCTCAGGACGATGAAGAGCAGACGAGAGGCACCTGGGAGCATCCACACGAGGGCTGAAGTGAGAGGCAGGGTTAAACGAGGAACAGGTGAGGCTTGTTAGCGCCACACCACAGAGAACACAGGGGAAGAAGGCATGCGGGGCGTGACAGTGATGTTAGAAAAAAATTTACAACCAAGACCACATTCTACCCACAGATATAATGTTAGGCTATTCAAATACAATTATTCATTTAAACCATAAACCTTTAAAGGTTTGGTATTTTTAAATCATGATAAGAGTGGGGGTTTGCATGTAAGGCATTTTGCCCTGGGAACGTGGTTGCATGTAATATGTTGATCAGACCTTCTGATGAGAAAGTATAGAGATAAAGGACAATCCTGGAAGTCAGACCCCAAGTTCCACTGGGAAAATAAACTATTTTTGGAGGTGACCTCCCTATGGTCAGTCTCTTGCAGAGGAAGAAACACAATGACTTTTGATTCCTGGTGTGGATGCAGATGGATGTAGAGCCTCGATCATTGGATTAAATGAAGAGAGGGTGTGATTCCTGAGGCTGGCATGGGGGGGAGCCTGGCCTGTGGATGACAAGGCATTCTTGCTGTGTGGGTACAGAAACGGTTAAGGCACCAGAGTCTGCTCCTGGTCAGGTCTGGGGCTCAATCCCAGATGGGATCCCTGATTTTGAGCTCTGTTTCTCATCATATGGAGCATGCTTCTTATGTTATGTAACCAGACGTTTTAGAATGGACTAGAGTTTTAAAATGCATAGCTCTCTAGTTGCTCAAGCTTACTTTAAAACGCTTGATCGATCAGCCATGGGCTAATGAGGCAGGATACAGGAAGCCAGGCCTGTCATGTGATGGCAGGGAAGAGTCTGCCTTTCCACACAGGTCCTTTCCAGGGTGACAGACTCAGTGCTTCAGGCTTTGATCCTAACTGCCTCCCAGCCAGCGATTAGTGCCTGCTGATGGCCTCCTCATGGGAACACAGCAACCTCAGGGAGACAGCAGCCTGCACTGACGGGTGGGCTTGGGAGCTCTGAAGCTGGCCCGGTGGGTCAAGGCACCACCAGGAGGCACATACTCAGGACTCTCTTGAAGCTGCACCTGGCCTTTAGTCAGCAGACTCATTATCCTTCTATATATTTAGCAGTAACTTACACAGCTTTAGGGGTCAGAGAGCAAAACAGCCTCCCTAGGGCAATTAGGGTCAAAGAGTCAATGATATGGGCGAAAAGGGCACCCATGGGATTCTGGCTAACAAGCTTCCAGACATACATCTACCCCTCTGAGCTACACACAGCCCCTGTTATTCCTCCCTACCCTTCCACCAAGCAGCTTTACTCCTCTTCTTCTTACCAGCTGTTGATCCTATTACAGTTTTTCTCAGTCGCTTTGGTGCTTTTCTCACATCACTATTAACATTTGCACAGCACTTAGTGTATTTCT
>JAODKC010000016.1:19212212-19235525 GCA_026777985.1 Mormyrops attenuatus | reverse complement strand
TGGGAATTGAACGAGCAGTTTTGAGAACTTCAATTCTGTTGTGAGAAATGCATCAAAGCAACTGAGAAAAACTGTAATTTCATTGCCAAATTGTAACATTGTGTTGTGCTCCGTCGATGTATACGCTTGCCCACTGAAAGTTCCTGAGATGCACCTCTGAGGGATTTTAGAGAACTGGTTGATGACTGGTCAACTGAAATTCAGGACACATTTATAAAAAATAAAAAATAGCGGTAATAGATATCTATAGAAAATATGTGACAACTTTGACAACCATTTTGCATGTAAAAACTTATACAATGAACTAATGCCTAGATGTTTTAGGGGGTAAGCCTATTCAACAGAAAACAATATAATACATTTTGATCAATATAACATAACTGATTGATAGTGTAGGAATCAGCTGATGATTGTATATAATCATTTTCATGACTGTGCCAAAGCATTTGCAATTTGACCAAATGAATGAGACTTTATATTTATGTGCACAAGTGACTTGATGATGTGGAGATTGTACAGGCAGTTATGAGAATTTCATTTCTGATGTGAGAAATGTATCAAAGCTACAGAAATAAACTGTTACAAGAAGCACAACAATAACCAGAATAAAAATATCAAAGAGGGTGAGGCTGGTCTCTAGCCAGCCTCAAACGCATGATGATGTCCACTTAGCCCACTGAGCCACACAATGGTCCGGGAAAGAAGGGAACACATTAGGTACTAAAGACATGGGATAGCCAGTAACCTGCTGGCCAAACAGGGAACAGACATGGGGCAGGGACTAATCCTGACACTTTCTATTACCGGTAGCATCATAGATGATTGTACACCCTACTAAGGGGGACTTCAACCACCCTAAAAATGTTATTGTTGGGGACCTGGGGGTTAGCTTAGTGGGAGCTGAGTCCACTTAAGGCCCAAATTCTACATTCACACCAGGTTAGCATCTTCAATGGTTGGGAGATGCTGTACTCTCGCTCTGAATATGCTTCTCGATCCAGCACTGAAGAGCAAAAAGTGTGTCTGAGGCTGTGTTGAGGGGGGAGGGGTTGGCGCTGAGGGTTTGCAGTCCTTGGGGGCCTGCACCTTCTCTCAGACACGGTGGATATTCTCTGCTCAGCCGGGCATAATCTTTAAGGGCCCTGTGACGCACTAGTTCTTGTCTGATGCCAGCTTTCCTAACATCAGGCCAAGCACCATTAACTAGCCGCATTGACATAGGGGAATATGACTCACGCTTTTCAGAAATCTTTTTTACCTAGAGACTGATGTATTGTCCCTCGAGAGGCCAACAACTACAAATAAGTTCCATCTATTGAGTTTTTAGCTATTTATCTTCAAGAAGCTCTTATCTCATGATTAATTGTACACGAAACACATATGCATGCCATTTGACTATACTGGCAATCATAAGCATAACTAGGCGCTTATGGTTACTGTAACTAGTGAATGAATGCAAAGTGACAGCATCATAGGAATATCATTCAGACCCCCTTTCAAGTTCCATCCTTTTGTTAAGTAGCTCCATGGGTTGGGGATCAGTGGCAGTCTTTGGAAGGCAGTGGGTTCAAATCCCATGGTCTGCAGAGTAATCATATTATGGTTCAGCCCTTGAGCCAGGCCCTTTATTCCAACTGCTCTAGGGATACTGGTCCTCATTTGCATATTACTTTAGACAAAGTGTCTGCTAAATGAGCATTTTTAAATATTAATATATTTATATATTATACTTTAAATATGACTTTTAAATACGAGTTGTATTCACCCCTTCTTTTATAAGTCGCGTCTTAATTAAAATGACCTATGCTGTTGTTTGAATGAATCATTTACATTAAAATTTGAATAGCTTTTCATTAAAATCATATTAAGCCAAATGCACTGCCTAAACACTTTATTTTTTACAGTTTTGTAAAAATATTGTGGTGTTGGTGGGCCAAGCGCTAGCTGGGCAGCATCTGCATGTCCCAGCATGCCGTGCAAGTGACTGTAGATAGCCCCTTGCAGTGCTGTTGTGTGTTAACACTTGTGCTCCCATTTGTTGTGTGTGTGTTTGCCTGTGTCTTATGTGAACCCTGTCCAATCCTCGCATGTCTTTAGCATTGTGTAAATTACCCACTTACTGTCTAGCCTCCCTGCTTTTCTTTATGTTGTATTCAGTTTGGGGCTTGTTGGGTGCATGTGTGAGTCCTTGTAAGGGCTGTAATAAAAGAGCTTGTTCTTCCCTACAAGCAGGCTTCCTCATCGTTTGCTGCTGCCATGATTCTTGGGTCTGCCCGGAGCCGCATTGGTGTCAGAAATGGAATGCTAGAAGCAGCCCCACATCCTGTAGCAAGTCCACTCTAGCCTGGTAGGCAACAGTGAATCAGGAGAAGTGGTGGTTTTGCAACAAAGCTGGCCTGGGAGAAGCTTGTCTACTGGAAGGCACCAGTTCCACTTCTGCCCAAAAGCCCACTCTAGACCAGCCAGCAGAAGGGCAGAAAGCGCCACAGAGAGGGAACCCTGAAGCTGCCCCTGCCAGCCCACCAGATCCCTGTATTACTGCAGCATGCCCTGTACTGTAGCTGCTCTTGCCATCCCGCCGGCTCCCCATCCGAGCATGTGTCGGTAGCCAGGGAAGGTGGGCACCCCCGGAGACTTTGCCTGCCTGCCTGCCTGCCAGCTGCGAGCAGCGGAGCGACCCCAGCCGTGAGAATGCCCAATGGAGGCAGCAGGTTGAGGAGGCGTGCTGCATACTGGAGGCCTGGCTGGCTCAGGAGCAGCATGAGCTGGATGACCAGTAGCGGCAGAACCAGCAGTACCAGGAGCAAAATTCAGCAAGAACGGGTCAGCCTAAGAGAGTGAGTGCGACCACCAGAAGCGTCTGACCGAGGCAGTAGAGGAGGCATCACGCAGCCGTGAGACGGCCCTGCTCGGCCGGTAGCAGGTGGAACAATGGGAGCAGGGCAAGTGGAATCAACAGCGGCTGTATGAGTCCCTGGAGCAGGGGCAGCGCAGTATGGAGCAGCTGCGATTGCGGCTGGAGGAGTTTGAGCAGCTGGGCGAGACCACCTGAGGTGCGGAGCAGGAGGCCCTGCAGGGGAACCAGCCTGGTGGTAAACAACAGCTACACCCTAAAGCCGAAGAAGAAGAACTGAGAGGCCATGGAGACCGGCACTGTCAGATCTTGCTAGCCGCCCAGCGTCCACTAGGAGCCCGGCTCCTCCAGAGGTCCATAGCTGTTCCATATGTTGGCAGTCCCCGGAGAAAGGGTGCTAGCTGTGGGAATCACTGGGTGTGGTGTTCCCCGGAGCAGATGACTGTTGAGGGGGGTCCCTGTCATGCCAGTGACAGCCAACAGCTCAGCCTTGCCAGTGCTCAGGAGCTGACGGTTTCTTCCCCCTCTTCATCGGAGATGAACCAGAGGCCGCTGCCGGACCCTAGAACTCTGTGCTGGACTGAGGTGGGACTTGGTGTAAGGGGTCACTGCGATGGCTGACCCTTCGGGGGCGGGGGGGGGTTATGTGGCCTCAGTGGGCCAAGTGCCAACTTGGCTAGATTTGCATGTCCAAACAAGCCCAATGCGTGACTCTAAATAGCCCCTTGTAGTGTTGTGTTATTGTTAATACTTGTTGTACCCTCCTATTGTGGCATGTGTGTTTGCCTGTATCTTATGCAAACCCTGGCCAATCCTCATGTGTCTTTATTGTGTAAATTACCCACTGTGTGTGTACCTTACCTTTTCCCCCCTATTATATTTGGTTCAGTGTATGTTGGGTGCTTGTCTGAGTCCTTGTAAGGGCTGTAATAAAAGAACCTGTTCTTCTCTGGAAGCAAGCTGCCTCATCATTCGCTGCTGCCGCAATACTTCAGTCTGCCTGGCACCACAATATTAGTGATAACAGTAATGGTGATAAAATGATTCTAAGTCTTAAGAGTTTTCTTACGTCTGGCTAATGGTGAGGCTCATAGCTGAAACATACACTGAGCTGGGAAGCAGTTCTTATTTTGTAGTTTTCCATACTGGCTAATCAAGAGGCCGTCCTTCAGTAGGGTCAAAGAGACCTGACTGTAGGAGGCAGTCATCATCTTGCATATCTGACATCAGCAACCAGTCAAGGCCTGACAGATCATTCTGAATCCAACCGTTTATGTTTTTTGGCCTTATGAGCACGAGGCTCAAGGAAGGAATACACCATGTATGGGAAATCAGTCCATTGCTGGACACACACAAAATCCTACACACAAGCACATGCTAAGTAATTTAGAGATGACAGTCAACATAACTGGGATGGCGTTGCAGAGAGAGTGTGCATGCTTTCCCAATCTCTCTGTTGGACTTGTGGGGCTCAGTTAACAGTCAACCTTCAGGTAACATTTCCACAGCAAATTAATTCAATGTAATTGACTTCCCTAATCAATTCGCAATGCTGCTAAGTCAAAAATTGTTAAGGGATATATTTAACATGTGGCGAAACGTTCCAGCAGATTTCAAAGGAAAACAAGAGTAATAGCTTGAAATAGAATTTACTTTAACAACGACACTATATCATGTTTCCAAAATTATGGGAACAGGCTGCCGGTGTTTTTGTTGTTTTATTATCTTAATTGTAAATGAAATTGAATGCTGCACCATGAAAGCCCCCCCCCCCCTTGTGAGTCTGTCCTCCCATCCGCTGCTTCCCAGTATTTCCCACTCCGCAGCTGTGAAACATGGGCCAGACCAGGATGTCCTCTGTTAGTCAAGTGTCTTGTTGTTCTCTGCTCTGAACCCAGTAGGAGACTCAGGCATCCAAAATAACCTGGATTTTGAATCATAGTCTCAAACATATTCATTTCCAAGATCCTTTTTTAGCTTGTTAATGATCTCCACAGCAATTTTCCCATATAACGGGGCGGCCCTTATAATAGAAAAGCCTACTTTTTGACATCTTTGAGCTTTTATATCAGTTTTTTACATTTTTAAATGCATTAACAACTTTTTACAGAGATTGTTCATGTTAAGCTGTGTAGCCTGACATTGGAGGGCTGTGGGTTGTGGTCCAGTTTGGTTTTAGTTTTTAAGTCAATTGAGGATGGAATGCAGGTTGAGAACGTTCCTTTGTTCTAGTTATAAAGCAAGAAGTGAAGGAGCTTGAGAAAGACTTGCAGAACTTTCTTTTTTGTCAAACTATAAAGTATTCCAGCTTTAGGACATTTTAATGATAAACTGTCTTACCAAGAATGGCTTTCCTTAGATGTTTTATAACAATGGATTTCTCTCTTTCCTAGGATTTATGGGACTGGATTCTTTTGATCCTAGTGTCAAGGAAATAGTTCCAATTAGTCCCTTTTTGTGTCATTATTGCACATGCAGATTAAATCATGAAAATTTTCATTCCACAGACAGGGAGTTTATTCTTTCAGCGGCCTTTGACCTTTAGCCTTCATGAGGGAAGATCCTCTCCTGGACTGACATGTCATTGCATTTTCAGTCAGATGCCTTTGACAACCAACTGGTTGGCCCGTTAACACACCCACCCACAGCGCACCCTGGCTACTATAACTTGAATGTTAATTTCAAGATGTGCTTTAATAGGATAATGGTGACAGGGAGACCTCTGAGGGCAGAATAAAATATCAGAAGTGGGGCTTAAATCGTCGGGGTTATCGCTGCCCCTTTTATAGCTGCCTGCTCATGGGAAGGGTTACATCATTTCTTTAGTCAGCGTTTAGGGCCCTTAGGCCTCGTGCAAGGTGCCATGGGAATTCACTCCATTGAAAGTATGTGTAGCATCCAGGCCCCTCTAGGACTCCATAGGGCAGAAAAATATTATCAGCTAAAGTGAATGTGCCACAATTATAATCAATGCATAAATTATGTATTTTCCTAAAAAGTGCCGTAGAACTGACACTACTCATTATTTCACTTATTTGGTAAATTTAATTTAATGCTTTTTTAGAATTTTAACACAAGGGAATAACACTGTTTTCTGTTTACACAGACAGAACTTTCTTTGTATTAGAACAAGTCTGGCATCCAGCTTAAAACAGTTAGATTTTCATTGTGAGTGGTGCCTCCTCTTTACCTTCCAGGTACTCCTTTCAGGATGAGGAGGACATGTTCATGGTGGTGGACCTTCTGCTCGGGGGAGACTTGCGTTACCACCTGCAGCAGAATGTACAGTTCAAGGAGGAAACTGTGAAGCTGTACATCTGTGAGCTGGCCTTAGCCCTCTACTACCTGCAATGCTGCCACATTATCCATCGGTGAGTGCTCTTACCATGGCAACCAAAAACACTGACACACTACTGCATGTTCTCATTGTCATTATCATTGATATTATTGTTGCCATAATCAGATCTCATTGTTTGTATCATTATTTTAGCATTGTAATGGTTACTACTGTTGTGATCATATGAATAAACATATTCTTGAAGGCAATATTTATAGGTAATGGTGTCACAGTAAAGAACCAAAGGCTGTTTTCCCTGTAAATAAACGTTTGCAGCCCATGTTAAACAATCATTCAGTTTCTTAGCCATTCCAGCAGTATAACGGCAGGCTGTTAAAAAATACAATCAAAAATACAGCAGATGTTTGTGTCATTGGAATTTGCTTATCTTGTCAACTTCCCATGAAAAACAATTGTAATATATTTAGTGCATATTCAAATGAATTGCACATTACCCTTTTTTGGTTGTAACGCTTATCAAGTGTGTGACTATAAAGATTCAGTCTATTTGAAGGAAATGACTGGTCTTAAAGGCACCACATGCAAAAATAGAAGTACAATAATCTAAAGTATAAAAAGCCTCTTTGAATTAAACACCAGTGATGGTATCTGTCTTGTAATTAGAGGGAAGGCTACAATCTAGACTTCTGCAGAAAACACAGAGAGCAGACTTTAACTCTACAGCATATGCCAACAAAGAGAATAGCTATGCTGAATGGTAAGCAGAAGATGAATCACCTCTAAACAGCAAGGATTATGAATAAACAATGTACTAACAATCCTCTCAAACAAAGTATTAAGTTTTGTTTCAGCATTTATATACCATCTGTTTTACTGATTAGGAAATAACTCAATTTAGTTCGTAATTCACAAAAAAGGGGTGAATAAGGGAAGCGATTTAACAACCGTCATCTTGTTGGCTGAGGTCAGAACGATGTTCAAAAGGGAAGTATAACTCTTATCAGACTGGTGAAAAAGGCCTATTTCGCCAATGCTAATTGAAGAAGAGAACTATTTTCACAAGATCATCCCCAGACATTATCTCTAACATAACTCTTTCATCTTGAAAAGCTAGACAGCCAAGCAGGAAAGACTAGCATTAGTAACAAGGAGGATAAGAAATTGCTATTCATCCTATACTTGGCTGCAAGGGGGAACTGACAGGATGAATTATTATCTCAAAATATCCAATGACAAGGATTTCCCTATTGTCTTAATTGGAAGTGAGAGCAAAAAAAGATTAGTTTTTCTGTTTGTTAACATGTACATATATTTTATCTTCTTACAAACATGCCATACCTTATTGAAGTGGTAAAAATGTTAGTAGCTCATTACAATGTGGATTTCTAACGTGAAATTATGTGTAGTTAGAATTAACATTAACCCAATATAGTTTCCATTTATATTTATTTAACAGATATTTTTCCAAAGTGAGTACGAGGGAGACAACTCAAGTGTACAGCTTTCAAGGAGCCTATTTAAGCACAAGTGCTTCTAAGCTAAGCTTCCAGTGAGCGGCCAGTAACACCTGCAAGATTGCTCTATTGTCAAATGGAGCCACGTTTTTGTTCTGCTTTGACACTATATTTTAGTCTTCAGAGAATACTTAAAGAAATATGTGAATTTCCTTTGCTATTTAAGCACCAAAATAACAATCCCTACTTCTTCAGTATAGAAGTACAAAGAAGATTTTTACTCTACTCAAAAACTCACCTCTTGCAAGGTCCCTGAGGGATGACAGAGTAATTCAAAAAGCACTATGCATACAGTCATCTGTATAATTCAGATTCCCTTGGTTACGGACCTCACAGATCCAAAAAAATCTGTGACCCCCCTCCAGAGTATCCCTCAAATATGAAAGGCTGCACATGAATCACAGACATCGATTTTCCCCGATTTGTTTCTGCACAACATACTTTCGTTGCTGCCTTTCTCTTTTGCTCAGATAAATTGTAACAAACAAGCAGCTTCGACCATGCCATTCAAATAAAAAGTGCTATTGACAAGGTAAAACCGTGTTTAGGTAGGTCACTTGGCGGCAAGATGTCTACCTGTTGCTTATTATTGCTCTCCTGTACTGGTTTTATAAGCATTGTTAATGTTTTTCTAGGGGGATTTTTGTACAGAAACAGACTTGATATCAAATTTGGCTCCCTTATGGAATCTTAGGTTTATTGGTTTGCTCAATTGAGTCAATCATATTCTGTGGAGCTTATTTACTCGCTCCATTATACACTTGGAGAACAGAGAATACACTGTAAGTAACCATGTTGGGATTTGCGCTCACTCTGCTAGGGATAATGACCCTCGGCTCTCCAGTGTCAACAGCAGCTCAGCCACACGGAACAGGCCACACTTACACAGTGGGCACTGAGACGAGTCCACATTATTGTCCTCGGCAATCTTGGAGTCATTCTGCTCAACCCAGCAAAGACTGAAATTATTTCACAATATTTTAAAGGATACTTTCATTTTCATTCATCTCTGTGCTCCGGATTGTTTCCTAAGTTTCTCACTCATTTTGTTTGTTTTAATGAGCTATCTATTATCTCTGGAAAACAATATCTCAAAAATAGGCAAAATGCCAAAAAGTGTTAAATGTATTATTGTGACACTGGGAATAATTTACTGTAACATTTATGCATTTACTAAATATCTAGTCAGTTGACTGTATTAGAAGATGGCCAAAGATTATAATCTTGTCCTTGACTCATGAATACAATAATACCTAGACATTCTATTTTTAGCAGAAATGTGAAACCCTTGACCTTCAGGAACTTGTCTAAAGACTAAATATGATTATTATAAATCACAAATACCTTCATAAGTGATGTAACTGATTAAGGTTTGAAATGTGTTTAATGGTTTTAAATTATTTAAATACTGTGGCATAAAATATTTTATAGTATCTAAAAAACTCAATTACTTTCATTATTACAAATCTTGACTGAGGTATCAACCATATAGTCTATTTTGTTTTGCATATTACCCATGTTATACACAAAGATAGCTTTTTTGTGTCAAGTATACAAGTTTCTTTTTGATGACACTGGATGACTGAAATATAGGTCATCAGATGTATCAATAGTCAACAGGATCTTTTAAAGCTTTAGCCAAGAGTTTCAGCACTGAAATATGCTGGAGAGGCTGATCAAGATCAAATCTCTATCAACCACCATTATCTCTGCAGACTTCTGATTTACCTCAGTTAATGAAAAAGCACAGAACTGCCAGTCTGAATGAATAATAGATGGTGTGTTATTTTTTAAAGCATGTTTTCAACAGAAAAGGTATTTGCACAGGCAACCAGATACTTTGTACAGCAACAGTACCAAGATGTGGTAAAAGCTGCATTTTCTGGGCAAAATGTGAGAACATTGATAACCTCTCTAGGTTGCCATGGAGACTCATTTACAGAATGGGAATCTAACTCGGGTCTTTTGTAATTAACTGAACTATCTTGTGTTTTCGTCAAGCCTGAAAAAGAGGTCTAGAATCTGTGTTAAACTGAACACCCACTAGAAGCATTTGCTGTTTATTGTCTAAATGAAATATTGTCCCTGAAATGCATGGACAATGCTACAGTGTCTGTCTTGTATGCAGGCTGCATCCAAATTTTACTCATTTGAAAGTAGGCTAATTTATCCAAATACACCCTAAGGTGTTACAAGAGCCTAAGTAGTATTATAAGCAAAAGAGTGGTGGAGTAATGGAATATTTAAATGAAATATGGAAGGAATGTGCTGAACTGAGGGTTCTCAATTAAAAAATGTAGCAAAGTACCAAGTTAACATACAGACATTTTGATAATCAAGGGTGAAATTACAGGGATCCCTTACATGAACTGTTTACAAAAATCCTGTCGGAGTAAAAGATTCACATAATCCTTAAATGACAACCAACCAGGACACTTGCAAATGGATTCCCTATATCCCTCATCCAAAATGACATTGCCCCCTGCCTCTTTAATCAATAATATAGGTCAGGAATTGACCTGAATTTGAAGTCACATTTCCCTTATTGGCAGACCACTGCTGGTCCCCTGCAGACCACTGCTGCCTGCCAAGCCGTCCAATAGGACCCTAGAATGCAGACGAGTTATTTCTATATATACCCTCATTGTTACAAACAAAAGGGTGAGAAAATAAATGATATTCATTTTAAATAAATCCCACTGGCTTTACACATCAGGAAAAATAAACAACCAATTCCATTTTAGGTCCCAGTATGATATGATTAAAATTGAAATATCAACAGTAGCTCAACAATAATGAGGAGGATCCTTTCAGAAAAATCCATCAGTACAGTCTGATTTTGCTCGAATAACATCTCTGGAAATGTGAAACTCTGACTTGCCTCGTTTTTAGAGATCTGCTCGAGTTAGGCGAAAGGATATCCACAGTAAACCACTGTAGTGCATATTATGTCTGTCCTATCCTGACTTTTGTCTGATGTTGAATGCAATTTTTACATAGAAATTATTTATGGGCAAACTTATGTCTGCACTGGGAAGTGTGGGGGGTGTTTCCATTATTTCTTTATACCTCCACTGAGACCCATGAGTTTAAATGTTTTTCACAGAGTCTGATGAGAAATACATCTTGCTGTGTGTGGGAATGTTTTGTATATAACCCAAATAGGAACTTAAGTAAATGTTACCATTTAGTGCATTTACCCCCCTTCCAAAAAAAAAAAGATATGGATAGTCTTTGAGTATAGTCTTAGATTTCCTCTTTTATCTCATGCTTTCACCTTTGGACGTCACTTCAAGTTCACAGAAATGGAATCCAGGGTACGGAAATGGAAATGAAGGCACATTTAGTCTTCCAAAGGGGACTCTGCTCATTTACATAAATGCCTCGCAAGACAATTTGCATTATTTTAGTGGGAATTTCCCATTCCCCTTCACAAAGACTCGACTATCTCGATTTGTAAAAGGCTCAGATTTATCTTGCGTACCCGTATAGCAGATACCACAGTGTGGTGTCTCATTAAACAGACAATTAAGAACAGACATCAGATTGAAATATAGCTGATTGCCCTTTGGGAATGTTTATGCAAATTCTTTACTTCGTTTTAATTGGACTGCACACTCATTAAAATTGAGATGCAAATGCAATTTGCCTGTCTAAAAATACTCCCGCCTCCCCTTGATATGCATCTATCTTGACATCTGATGAATTACTGTGTGTGTGTGTGTGTGTGTGTGTGTCTTTGTAGCTAAATCAATAATGCAACAGGCAGCTTCTTCTGAGCAGTGCAATGCCCACACTGTGCCATAAGGATCCCTCCCCATCAGTGTACAGCTGGCTAATACCTGATGAATGAACTCAGTATGTATTTATAGGACAGTATGTCTCATACATACCTTTCCTTCTGTTTTCCCTTTCCAGGGATATAAAACCAGATAACATTCTTCTGGATGAGCATGGTAAGTTGAGCTAAAGGAGAGCATTACTTTCTTTCACATGGATCTGGGATTTAAAAACTTATGAAACGTTACACACCAATATGATGCCTTGTCTGTTTATTAGATATCCATCAGACTAGCATGCATTTCATCCAGAATGTCATCTCCGAAGCACTACTACCAGTGTGCGAAATACTCGTCAATATTCGGAGGGGGTCCCCATCTCCCTATTGTTGCACAATACCGATCTTGAGACTCCCTTAAAATTTTGCTTTTGAGGCTTTCGGGGGGTCTCGTGAGTTAATCGGGGGTGTCGGACCCCCACAGACCCCACTGTATTTCGCACACTGACTACTACCTACACAGCTTTAGTAGCTGTGGGTCGTTTCTGTTGCATGTTAGCCTCATGTTCAGTGGCGGTGTCCTGCAGTGAGCTTCCCTCACCCAGCAGCCTGTGTTCCAGCTGGCACAGAGATATTAAGCTACAGCCTTGGACTGGTCTTCAAGGTAAACACAGAAAATCACAGAAATGTGAAAGGTGGGGCAAGAAGGAAACTTGATTCAGTCCTTAGCTTTTTTCAAGTTGCTCCTCTGGATCCTGATGCCGAGTGCCAGGTGTTCTGACGGGTAAATGTGGAACTATTGGTGAAATTAATACCGGCACTTGTGTATTACCTAATGTTTCATAAGAAATAATGGACCATAAACGAACAGATGCGTGAGAGGTAAAAAAATTCAATGTAATTACATTACATTGCCTGGAGTATTTTCAACAATCAAAAAATCATTACACAATGCCAGTAACTTCACTGGATTCTCCTAGTGTTCCACATTTTCATGGATGGAAGCACATGAGCCAAGAAAATATTTCTCAGACTACTGGATGTCATGTGGACACTGATTTATGAAGTACATTCGAAATCCACTCCCTCCCTCTTGGACACTATAAATTTTTATGGCTCTTAAAACTGTTTGCTAAAGACTCCCTTCTTCATAAACCCTCAGTGCAGCAATATATTACTATGTAATATTTTATCCCAGCATTATTAGAAACTCATCATGGTGGTCTTTGGTTTGAAGGGGGTTAAACCAGTGAGACAAAATGCTCACGTTAAGGGCGAATGGAGAGACATAGAGATGGAAGCACTTGTTGAGCACAGGGTGAATGGCTGCGGGAACCTCTCTTTGCTGGCCAGAACTTACCACTCTCACAGCATTGCCCCAGTTCTGCAATATGTTTTGCAATATCTGCTGTCATATTATCACATTATACACTGTATGACGATCCATCTACTTTCCACAAAAGCTTACGGGTTGTGGTGAGCTGTGAGCTTATCCCAAGAACCATATCTCGAGAAGCCTGGACAGGCAGTCAGGTCATCACAGAGCACAGTATGGGCAACTTAGAGCCATCAAATCACCTGAATGCATGTCTTTAAACTGGGGGAGGAAATTGACTTTCATTTACCGAACTGGTAGGATAAATGAAACCAACAACTGAGCTTACAGTGTTAGATACTGAGCCACTACGGCACACACATGGGGGGGGAGGGGGCAAAAGTAGGTATACAATTTAAATTTTACACACTTCTTTGGGTCATATTTAGTTTCGTGGCTGTTCGGATACATTACTAGAGCCTGTATTTCACACTGTGACACACTTTAGCACACAAATCCCAGTTAGCATCAGTGCCCACAAGCGCTTGCAAGATGAACTCCTTCAATTCCCCTGCTGTGTGGGGCTTCCTCTCAAAAACCTTCTCCTTTACTATGCCCCCAAAAAAGTCCACCGGTGTCCGGTTGGGTGAACGTGGTGGCCGGTCAATGCTGCCCCATCGCTTGATCCAACGCTGTGGAAAGGTGCAGTCAAGTTAGCTAACGTATGTGACTGTGTCAAGGACAGGCTCCAGGAATGTATCAATGTTGACGGAGAACATTTCAAACAACTAAGAGGCTAAAGATGACCCAATAAGTACTGCAAAATAAAAACTGCATACCTACTTTCAAAAATAACTTTGCAAAATGAAAACTTTACTTTCCAAATAGAATATTTACTTTGTAAAAAAAAAAACTGTATACCTACTTTTGGCCCACCCTATATATGTTTACATTATAATCAGATTATGCTTAAAGGTTTTCACTGCCTGTTTTTCTAATCAGGGTAGTTCTACAGGGTTCCAGAGCCTATAATAGGAGGCATACAGAGAGTCTACACTGGAAGGGACGTGAGTTCATCACAGGCCAGCAGCACACATTCGAGCAAATAGCACAGCACAGGGAATTCCGTGTCTTTATTTAGGCACACAATCATTGGCACTGCTTAACATTCAGTCTCATTTATTATAATGAAAGAACAGTAAAATGACGACCATGTGCCACTCTTGTTCTGGTTAAGCTCCAAACCTCTATCCAGCCCAGCTGGATGTTCAGCTGGACCTGGAGGTCCATACTTGGGGCAACTGAGGTTCTAAACAGACAGCGGCTCCCCTTTTTTGTTTCCTGCAGGTCACGTGCACATCACAGACTTCAATATCGCCACTGTTTTGAAGGACTCTGAGAAGGCAATGTCCATGGCTGGGACCAAACCCTATATGGGTGAGTAGAACTGGGGCTGCACCATCATTTGTGTTATCTGTTGCTTGTGTTTGTATTAGTCACAGGGGAACATTTTTAATGATGGCTAACATGTGATACAAGGCTCATTCTGATCTTTACTTAAAACATGAGAATGTTAGTTAAAATTGAAAAGGAGAAGGTAAATGCGGTTTGCCGAGGAAGATTTTTTTCCCTGTATCATTGTGCCGAATTGTAAATTCATACAATGGTTTTTATCACGTTCTTCAAGTCCACCTCCACAAGGAGGTCACACAATGTCTGATAAATGTGCCAAATGAATGATGCGTGAGCAGCCGATTTTTATCAGAGAGATGAAAAGCCCACAAGAGCTGGTGGTCCATCTTCAAAGGCAGTTCCTTACCCTTTCACCATTTTCAAAGACGCTGCATAATGGATCATTGGTGACACAATTTCTGGCCCGAATCAGTACTTTCATATTTGGGAAATCGGGCACTGTCACCCTTGCAAAGTTTATTAGATGCCATTTTGTGTTCCAGACTTGAAAAGTGATGGAAATATCCATCTTTGCAAGTGGTAAATGTCCCTTCCAAGGCATGAAGGACCAGTACCCTTCATTGCATCTGCTAGTAATTCTCACACAAAGCTTGGTTGTAAAAACCCTTTAATGATGCATTTGTCCATTTTATTTTCACCTCCTCCGCCTAAGCTAAGGATCAGATTTGGACCAGAATGAATTTAATCCTCCCCCGAACGCTAACATCTGCTGCAACAAACGAGGCGATAAACAGCAAGCCTTCGCTTTCATTCTTGGGAACAAGCCAAAATCAATTCATTTTTTGTGGTCAGGGACTTTCTGCTACAGCCAGTAATTTAAAATAGATTAGATAGAATCTCACTTTCCCAGTTATAACTGAATACCAAAGGCATTTAAGAGTGATCTTGAGACCTGTCAGATGCATAAACATCTGTAAAAATCACCAGAGTAACATTGCTAGAGACTCTAGTATGGGCAATTACATAAAGTATGCACCTTTACAAACATGAGTATGACCACATAAAGTACAGATTGCAATTTTGCACTCCTGTCTGAAAATCAAACCTCTCTTTCTTTATCATGGTGCTTCAATATTTTAATTTTGATATGAAAACAAGCATATTTGCGTATGGCTGCTGCTCAGGCTGCGGAAATGGACTGTAAACTGTCTCTGAACAGCCCTGTTGTCGGAGGGGAAGCTGTCAGAGGAGGTTCCCACAGGGCCCGGAAGCCGCTTTTTGATCCTGTGTTTCTGTGCCTGAAGAAGGCAGTCACAGAGCCGCATCCGGCATTCAGGAAACCCTCAGGGAACCAGGCCTCAACACTGCAAGTCGTGCGGCCAGGCAGTAGGGAGACATCTGTGGTTCAGAAAATAACTTTTCTAAAAAGGCTTCCACTACAGAGTCATGCAGAGGGAGACGAGAAACATTTCCCGTCTTTTGCTTGTATGTTCCTGAGATTTGCTACTTAAAAGGCAGCAGGCAGAGAAGAAATTTAGTCAGCTCTCCTGAGGATTGACCGAGGAAACCACACCACCAAAAACTTCCAGAATCTAGTGCAGCTCCAGACTCCCATAATTCTTTCAGTAATGCTTTTTCCTACATCTTTTTAAAAATTCAATTCAGTTTATTTTATGTAGTGCTTTTCACAATACTGTCGCCCCAAGGCACTTAACAAGAATGTGTGGTAATGCATTACTACATCATTTATACAAAATGGTGCATGAAACAGGGAAAAGGGAAATGCGAAAGAAAGTCAAAAGACAACCGAGAATGAGAACCAAAAACTCCATAGTAAGGGGACAAAAAAACCTCTAGGGCCCAAGGTTAACTGGTTGCCTAACCCCCCTCGACATGCTAATACTATTGAAAACAGAGCAAATACATCTTGAAAAGAATAAGGTAGAAACCCTAATGTATCTCTTAGTGTCTTGGATAGCATCTTCTCTCTAAGGCAATGGTCAAAGCCGATGATGCAGCTGATAGGCTAACTGGAGCAAGCAAATCACTGAGTGGAGAAGTAAGGTCACTGTGGATATGGCTCAGGATTAAAGGATCAGGGTCAACCCCCATTCCTACTCCTCATAGAGATGCCTTTGGACACTCTCAGCTTTTAACAGACAGAAGCACAACAAAGGTAGCTCCGCTTTCAAAGTTATACAACAGAAAGCAAAACATATTGCATGTACAGCCAGAAATGTGACAAATTATGAATGATCACTACAGTAGGAACAAGAAAAAAAGATTTGCCACAGGGTTAAGCTGAATTTAAGCACTTAGGGTTACTGAGAATCAGCCATGGAGAGGTTGTATTTATTAGGGATCAAAAAAGAGGGGTTAGATAAAAGAGACGAAGAAGCATCCACTCCACTACAAACTCCAGTCACAACAACTAGAATAGCTAGCTATGCAGGCAGTAGTTCCAGCTCTCTTCCTAGGTCTGGTCAGGGAAGCTTTTTTACAGGGAGCTGTGGTGCTGGGGACCCTGGAGCAGCTGGTGTGACAATTAGCCAGTGGGTCATTGTGGGTGTGGTCCTGTGGTCACATGTTGCTCTGCTCTCCAAAACACTAGTCTTGAAATTTGACGGGTGGGTGCTGTCCGAGGTCCTGCTCTAAGCACACGGCCACCTTTCCATTGGCATGAGTGTGAGGGTCCCGGAGGTGCCTTCTTCGTGCACTGGGCATGGTGTGTGGGACAGATTTCTGTGTCTGTAATTGGAAGGTCTCTGATTTAAATCTCATGGTTTGGCAGAATAGTCACGTAGCCATCTGCCTTTTTAGCAAAGACCCTTAACCCCTGGGGCACAGGATAAACACCCAAATAAAAGTTTAATTTCACGATATAGCTGGCCGATATGGCAAAATATTTTATCATATAATTTTAATGTGAAAATATTTTACCATAAAATTTTGCTCATATCAGTTAATATTGATAATTATCACAATACAATTCAAGTTATTATTTCTTTATTTCAGTGCTCCATTTCTGTTTAAAATTCCCATAGAATTGCAGAACAGGAAACAAGTGACAAATTCAATGCACTGCAAAATGAAATCTAATTTTAATTAAAAAAATCATACAAAAATAAACTTTTTTGTTGTAGGACATAATACTAGAAAACACAGACAATACAGTTTGTTGCTGGGTTTTTTCTCTGACTGCCTTGCTGCTTAGTGCAGGGAACAGGGTTGACTTTGCTGATACAGTTGTTACTTGTTCTATAACGAAAAATAAAATTCTGTGTCCTGTTTTTTAACCAGTTCAGGATGTGGATTGTCCCATATTTCTTCAGAGTGAAAGTGGAAATCCTAATTGCTTGTGTTTGTGACTGTAAGGGCTTGCATTCTGTATGTTCTACTGGATGGCAGTGCTTCAAGTGGTGAAACCCAGCCTAGAGATATAATTTCTCCAGTGTGTCCTGGGTCTGCCCCGGGGTGTCCTCCTGGTTAGTATTGCCCGAAACACCTCCCCAGGGAGGTGTCCAGAAGGCATCCTAGATATATGCCCGAACCACCTCAACTGGCTCCTTTTGATGCGGAGGAGCAGCAGCTCTACTTTCAGCCCCCCCTCGAATGTCTGAGCTCTTCACCTCCTCATCTCTAAGACTGAGCCCAGCCACCATGTGGAGGAAATTTTTTTTTTGCCACTTGTATCTGGAATCTCATTTTTTCGGTTCCTACCCAGAGCTCTTGACCATAGGTGAGGGTAGGAACATAGATCGACTGGCAAATCAAAAGTTTTGCCTTCTGGCTCAGCTCCCTCTTTACCATGATAGAACAGTACAGTGTCCGTTTTACTGCCGACACTGCACCGACCCATCTGTCGATCTCCCGCTCCCTTCTTCCCTTGCTTGTGAAAAAGGCCTCGAGATACTTAAACTCTTCCATTTGAGGCAGCAATTCATCCCCATACCAGGAGAGAGTAAACCATCCTTTGGACCATAGCCTCAGACTTGGAGGTGCTGATCGTCGTCTGAGCCACCTCACACTTAGCTGCAAACCACCCCATTGTATGCTGCAGGTCACAGCCCGACGATGTCAGCAGGACCACATGATCTGCAAAAAACAAAGACGCGATCCTGAGGCCTCCGAACCAAACCCCGTCTGCCCCTTAGCTATGCCTAGAAATTCTGTCCGTAAAAGTTATGAATAGATCGGTGACAAGGGGTAGCTCTGGCAGAGCCCACCACCCACCGGGAACAAGTCAACTTACTGCTGGCAAAGCAAACCAAGGTCTCGCTCCGTGTGTACAAGGACCTGATGGCCCACAACACCGGTGAAGAGCTGGTCCAGCATTCCGCGACCAGGATATAATCTGCATTATTTCCCCTGGATTTGAGGTTCGACCATTGGGTGGTCCTTCCTCTCCAGTACCCCAGCATAGACCTTCCTAGGGAAGCTGAGGAGTGTGCTCCCCCTGAAGTTAAAGATTGGGACCACCACCCCATTTTAAAGGCACTGTCCCGAACGTCCACGGAATGTTGAGGAAGCGTTTCAGCTAAGACAGTCCAACTAAACCACGAGTTTTGAAGAACTCAGGGCGAATCTCATCCACCCCTGGAGCCTTAGCACTGAAGTGTTTTTTGAGTACTTTTTTGACAGTAACTTCAGCTTTAGAGATGGCCATGGCCCATTCAGGCTCAGTGTTCCCTAACTCCTTTGGGATGCAAGAGAAGTTCTGCCTGCTCCCTGCATACTTTCACTATGCGTTTGGATCTACCAGGTCTATCTGGCACCTTCCCTTCATTGGATCACCACCAGGTGGTGATCAGCTGACAGTTCAGCTCCTCCCTTAGTGTCCAAAACATACAAATGCAGATCCAATAATGCGATTATAAAATCGATCATAGAACTATGGTTTGGGGTGTTCTGGTGACCCGTGCACTTATGTTCAAGCATGGTGTTCGTTATGGACAAATTGTGGTTAGCACAGAAGTCCAATAACTGTTCTCCGCTCGGATTCCAATTGAGCAGACCATTCCTCCCAGTCATACCTTTCCAGGTTACACAGCCATTACCAACATGAGCATTAAGTCCCCCAGCAGAACAATGGAGTCCCCAGAAGGAGTGCCTTCCAGCACCCCTTCCAAGCTCTCCAAGAAGGCCAGATACTCTGAGCTGCTGTTCAGTGCATATGCACAGACAACTGTCAGAGCCCATCTCCCGACTTGATGGGGAAGGGAGGTGACCCTCTTGTTCATTAGGGTGAACTCCAGCATACTCACACCAAACCCTGGGGGGCTATAAGTAGACCCACCCCTGCCTCTCACTATCAGCAACTTCACAGTGGAATAGAGTCCATCCCCTTTCCAGGAGTTTGGTTCCAGGGTCTGAGCCATGCATTGATGTGAATATATTTAGTCGGTATCTCTCTACCTCCCACCCCAGCTCAGACTCCTTTCCCTGCAGAGAGGTTACATTCCATGTACCAAGAGCCAGTTCTGGTAGCCAGTGATCGCTCTTTTGAGACATCTGCCTTCAACTGCCACCCGACTTATATTGCACCCAACCCCCACGGCATCCCCTGCAGGTGGTGGGCCTACAGGAGGGTGGACTCATGTTATTTCTTCGGGCTATGCTTGGCCAGGCCCCATGGGTAGAGGCCTGGACACCAGGGACTCTCCTTCAAGCTACTGCCCAAGGCCTGGCTCCATGGTGAGGCCCTGGTCTCCCCAGTCCGGGTGGGGTAACATGATCCATTGTATTAGTAGACATCATGGGGGTGCTCTGATTCGCACTTATGCTAGCCACTCACCTATGACCAGTTAGCCTTGGGAGTCTCTACCAGGGGCAATTTCCCATAGCAACATAGCTCCTAGGACCATGGAGGCACATAAACCCCTGCACCGCAATAAAGTGGCGATTCGTGGAGGGGAAGTGGTGAAATGTTTGCAATATTTCCAGTTTTATTAGGCACAAGACAGTACACATCACCAGTCTGTTGTGTGTTGGTCTTAAAACTGTGAAAAGTACCAATGCACCAGTGAATTAGTTTTACCATATTTATCCACAATATCCCCTAAATAAAAGATGAGGCTGCTGTGCTGTCACTTTCTTCACTGGCACTTGAAGTTTCCTCAGAGGGAGCACATCCCTCTTCCATGATATTACCATAACGGATGTGTGTGGTCTGCTCTGCTCATCTCAAAGCACTAAAATATGATTGGTTTGGATTCAATTTGTCTCTGTGATGTAATAGGTTGATGGTTGCTGCAAGGCAGTGTTTGTTATTGAGTATTTATCTGTTACTCATTTTCTTATTGTTTAAATTTTATATGATGAAATGATGCTTATATCGCCCAGCCCTACCTCACAGTACATTTGGACATATACCTATCCATACATCTATAACTGCTTGTCCAACACATCAAACTTATATTTTAATATTATTTCAAATAAGTCCATCCACTGCTTGTGCATCTCACAGCTCCAGAGGTATTCCAGTCCTTCATAGATGGAGGCCCCGGCTACTCTTACCCTGTGGACTGGTGGTCACTGGGGATCACTGCTTATGAACTGCTCCGTGGATGGGTAAGCACTGCAGAGCACCTCCAGCTGCAACAGTTATGATGTGGCCGCTGTGCATATTTCCAACAGTAAAATGCTAAGACAAAATAGTTGTTTTTCACGGAAGAAAAAACACAAAATGCCACACCGATCATGGTGCCAAAATTGGCTTATAAAAGTTAAATTACTAATATACAATTTAATTTACGTCAAAATAGGTGTACTCACGTTTTGGCAGCTAAAACAAAAAGTGTCCATTTGCATAATTTTATGTCAGTGACTCACGAGGCATGTCATGGATCAGGGAGAAGTGCTCTTAGACAAACGTGTGACCTTGGTGTTGGTGGGTGACTCCCCCTTTTACTGTCATAATATATTGTAGTAAAACAAAACCCAGCGCAGTCTGAGAGAGGATCCAAGATGTTTGTTATATGTAACACAATTATACTGAATTAATTCCTTTAATTCTAACACTGTGCATGCCAAGGGCTGTACAGTTAGGTTGATGAAAGTTTGTGTGTTGTTGAAAGCACTGTTGCATCAGACCTCCAGGGCTAGGGGTTTGAATCATATCCCTACTGTGTGTGGGGAGTTTACTTGTGTATAGACATGCAGTTAGGCTAGCTGGGGTCTCAGCATTGCCTATAGAGTGTAAGTGTGTGCCCTGCGATAGCTGGACATCGCGCCCTGGGTGATCCCCTGCTTTGTGTCCTGTGCTGACTAGCAAAGGACCCAGGAGGGAGTACATGGTTTATATTTTTTCTTGCAGGTATATCCCGCTTATCATCCAAATTACGATTTGGACGTTGATCTAATATTACTGTACTAAGTAGTTTATATACTTCGCAGATAGTGCTGTATTTTAAACTTTATTATGGATTATTAAATATGAAAACATTAAGTACAGTAAAGTACTCTACAATAATTCTTATCTTTTTATATTTTATAAAACACGAAGCACTGTGCATTACATCATAACATGTCAGTTTTAAGTAGTTACATATTCAAAAGCTTTTTGTAATAAAATAAAACGTTCTTCATTTTGTATATCACAGAACACTACCTTTTGTAACGTTTTAGCGTGCATTTCACATGTCAGACAATTAAAGGAGGCATTATTAAAACAGGTAAAATTTTAAGCAGCGCTGTACAGTATATATAGTGTCTTTGTTGGCTGACAACGCTACCCAGAGCCTGCTTGCTCTCTCCCTACCGCCTTCCCACGCGTTTTAAAAAACAGCAGGTGCTACGTCCGGAATTAAAACACAGATTTTATTTTTTATTGTATGTTTTTATTGCACGGCTGTTAATGGATGTTGATCGAATGGACTTTAGACGGGGGATACCTGTACTGGATATTCGTTGCAACAATTATGGTTACGGATGAGCAGAAATGCATTGATGACTTTGGTTTCATTTTACTTGCTTTCATAGTTCTTCTAAATTTATTTATTAAAATGTGAAAAAAGATTTTAATACTTAGTATGACAAGTCAAGTGAAGGAAATTACATTTATCCTTCTGGTCACATAAACAAAGATGGATTCAGGATTGATTGCAATAATAGCTCGATATACAGTAAGTGTTAATTATATAAATGATGCTATGAGGCCAGCCAGCTAGGTCATAATTGAAAAATTTGCTGCTTTTCTGTGTGTCTTTGTTTCTCAGCGGCCTTACGACATCCACTCTAGCATGGCTGTGGATGACATCACCAACATATTCCGCGGTGAGCGTGTGCACTACTCCTCCACCTGGTCCAAGGGCATGGTGTCGCTACTGCGCAGAGTGAGTTCCTGCTGGAATCTGCCCCGTTCAGCTGTACTAAAACAACTCAAACCACTGAAGTTATATGACCGATATGCCCTCCACAGATGTAGTTAAAGTAAAGCTATGAGTAATATTGAAAAATGTATTTTTTACCCTTCCCATTAGGTGAATTTCCTTATATCAGTAATTGAACATTGTCATTAGTGTTCCATACTAGGAGTGTAAAAATGCATTGATGCATCACGGTGAATTGACTATTAAGGCACTATTAACTGCATTGATCTGTAACATTAGAATCAGTTATAAGTGATTTTTGGAGGCAAGATCCCCCTTAAAGTTACACTTACGCTCTCACACTCACATGCTGCAGGTAGACAACAAGTAACAGTGCTGGCATGTGAATTTTTGAAACATAGGATGGCAAGGAGAGACTCATTAATATTCATACAGGAAGTATGACACTTATAGGAAACTTTCCCCTATTTTGTAACACAGAGCACATTCTGTAATGGTTAAGATCATATTTGCGCTAGGATGCTTTTGGGAAACACCCCTCTTTTGTAGTAAAAATGTTAACTACGATAGCAATGTTCAAGACTCTGATGTAGCTAGGTAAGGAAAAAGTAATGTTAGCCTTAAGTCCATGTCACACCAAACAAACAGCTTTATTTCAATGAAATCTTTCATTCCAAGTCCGACATGTCCCAGATTGGTGCACCACAGGTTAGCCTAGGTCTGATGTCTAAAATGTGGTACCATCAGCCCCCGGGGGGGGGGGGGGGGGGGGGGGGGGGGGGGGGGGGGGGGGGGGGGGGGGGGGGGGGGG
>JAODKC010000016.1:19185763-19212112 GCA_026777985.1 Mormyrops attenuatus | reverse complement strand
AGGTGCACCCCCTCCTCCTCCCCTATATTGCTGAAATTCACGTAGAGTCAGGAGCGGCGCCTGAAATTTTCTTTTTGCTGGTTCTCAATCAATCAGTGGGGTTCTATGGGGTTGCTTAACTTTTCAGCAAGTGCGCTCTGAAATGTAGGGTTTTGCCTGCAACACCCCCGACATACGTATAATAATAACTGGTTATTTTATTAATGCATTTATTTTTCAAGGCATAAATGATATTATTCAGTTCAAATATTTATAATAAACTATTCTAAATAAACCATCGAAGTTTATTGTGGGTTCTAAGGGGGTGCTATGGCTATTGTAGGGGGAACTTCAGCATTCTCAAGCCCCTCCCTAGTGCCACCCATGCTCCTCCCACCTCCCTGATCATCAAAATATACCATATACCATCAGTAGCTCCCCAGATAATTTTATTTATAAATGTATCTCCCATTGTAAAAAACATTTGAGATCAGTGGCAGATTGTAGCAGAAATGAAAGATTTTCAATGCATTCAATCATTCCCTAAATAATAATAATCAAATGGAATGGCCTCGGGGCCAATGATTTACACACCTATTTCATACCCATGGGAATGTGCATAGCTTGTTCACAAATTAATTGTTCAATTTCCTTAAGGGGTTGTAAGGGGATTGCCCAGGCAAGATGTGACATAATCAGAGTAAGATGTGCTCCATCCTGAAAACACACACATTGTGTTTTCTGAGCTAATGAACCTGACAGATGCAAGGGAATTGCCCTTGGCATCTTCATCTTCCAGGCACTGCAGGCACGTGCCTGTATAATGTGCCAAGCTCGTGCACCACTCTTCCAAACATGCTTAGTAACCGGCATACGGTGGCAAGCATCAGGTTATAAGACACAGGGGGCTGTTTCACAGTATAGACAAGGGCTGTGCTGACATTCTATTCTCCTGGATATCACTCTGGCAGTTTCATTAGTGAGAGGGTAACTGCATACCTTTGTCCGCATCCCCCTAGCTTTTAGACAAAGACCCAGAAGGCCGGCTTTCAACCATCAGTGACATCCAGAATTCTCCGTACTTGGCTGATGTCAACTGGGACGCCATCTTGGAGAAAGCCGTCCCCCCTGGCTTTGTTCCAAATGTGAGTTATTCTCTGTCATTAGTTATTAGCATCATCGTTGTCCTTATTGCAATGAATGGCGACCATCAAGGCCTACTGTGCAATTACTGTGCTCAGGGACAGATCCACTGGGTGTGACCAAAGTCAAAATTCTTATCAGCATCGTCTCTGCCCTTTGAAGCATACCCACCATGTTGAACGGCACATCCACAGCACAGATGATTACAACATACTCTTTGCCCATTGCTTATTTTACAGCTCAGCTATGAACACAAGTGAAATCTGAACTCAGAGCCAAGACACACGTTTCAGCCGAAGCTGCATGGGGACATAATGATGAGAGTAGTGCTTGACATTCAAAATGATTTGAATACCTTTGCTTTCATCTTTCTGCCATCCTACGTGCACATCTGAGCGAAGCAAACATTTAATGGACCGGCTTTCATTTCTCATCCCTTATGTCTCTTTCTCACGTCTTGCTCCCTCACATCTGCCTCGAATATTCATCTTTTGTTGTGCGTTAGACTGTAAAACAAGGACTAAATAATTCCCTCCGGTGTGACATAACATGCAAATAATTGTATTGCATGCCGTACTTTATAAAGACCATGTTTAGTGAAATATGTCTCCTTGTAATGTCGTGCTTAACTACACAAGACTTATTAAGGTAAAAGATTTCCCAAAAGGGGAATGAATTCAGACTCAGCTTCGATCACATACAAAAGAACACATTTAATTGATTCTGGGAACAGAGTACGTGAAGAGCAAAACAAGAAGGAGCAAAAAGCAAAATGGACAAAATGGCTTACAAGAAACATTAGAAAACACAATATGTGAAGCACTTTTGTCATTTTTTTTAAGCCCCTCCAAATATTCATCCAAAACATGTGTAATTCTAGCTAGCGGGAGGAACATGAAACATTCCACATGACTGAGACATACCATCCGTGGATGTCATCACCTCCTGCCTTACTGTATGACCGTATGTCAAAAACACTTTGTTAATGATAGTCGTAAAAGGGGAATGGTCAGAGGTATTATAAGTAGCACAAAGGCTATATTTGTAAAAATGTCATACTCCATAGGGACATTTTTTGTTATGGGTTATGGGACTCAAAAGGTTCCAGCATACATTTCTCTAGGAATTCTGCCAGTGCTGTAGGGAAAAGGGGGTCCTATGCAGTACCAGGTAGATGTACCTAATAAAATGACCACTGAATTGTTTTTTTACTAGATGCCGGGGCAACCTTTAAAATTGTAACGATTGGACAGGGAGGTGACCCATGTGCTAGAATTTCTAGAATTGTGGTCCACAGAAAGGCAAAGCGTCGAAAACCAGGGAGAAGCAAGGTGAGGCAAACAGATACAAATTGTGATCCAAAAGCAAGGTCCAAACAGGCAGGAAATCACAAAGCCAACATAGGGAGCATACAGGAAATAATTTAATTTGAATTGCAAGACAAAGAGCAGAAAAACCAGGAAAGCAAGCAAGCATCATACACTGAAAACAGATTGTGAAACAAAGACTTTGCATGCTGGGACAATCAATGTCTCCAAGGAGTTAAAGGAGACCAAGAGTGTTAAGTCTATGCCAGCTGATAAGGTTGATGAGCTACAGGTGTGCATTAATATTCAGGGGAGGCAGTGCAAGAAATGACTGGGCGTGGCTGGATGGATGGTTGGCTAGATGTGGGTGCGGCAAGGAAGTGTTGTCTGACAGCTATTGGATGAAATTTTGGAATTACCTGAAGTTGTTGGGAGGTCCCTGTGAGTTTCTCCTGGTGAGGGAATTAGACAGACCTCAAATATGGGAAGTAGTCTGAAGAGTTATCCATTGTGATTGACTGGTGTTCTTTATAGTTCATTCGGCACCTTGAGATTATTTATGAATGACACTGAAAGTTTCAATCAAGCTGCTATTTCAGGAGAGTAAGCATGGAGGTGGACAGCTTAATGGCCCTTCACATGTTACACATCCGGGGGTTATTACAAACAAAATGCAAATGAAGCATTAGAAACCCCAAGGTTGACCTGCCCTTCTGTCTCGTCTGTCCAGAAGGGAAGGCTAAACTGTGACCCTACTTTCGAGCTTGAAGAGATGATTCTGGAATCTAAGCCTTTGCACAAGAAGAAGAAACGTCTCGCTAAGAGCAAGTCACGTGATGCAACCAAAGAGTCCTCTCCCTTGGTCAGTTGGCCCTGTTTTTATTTGCTTATTACAGAGAATGCACAGGCTGGAATGCATGATTCTCTCTGCTAATGTCTGTATCCAAAAAAGGCCAAGACAATAACCTAGTTATTTATATAGTGTGCTATTTACTGAACATTTCTGTAAGACTGATGCACCTACCTTCTGGCCCAGATCAGTGTTTTTCTTCCATAGTCGTAAAACTGTATAGTGTTATAGGTAGGATGATTCTTCTAGCCAGAGGAGATTTTCATATTTCAATTTCTTTGAATAGTCAGTAAATCAGTTCTTAAGATTGTTGTAAAATTGTCCATCGTCATTTGAGACATTTAGATAACTAATGGACAAAGTTGGGGGGGCTGGTCTAACGTGTCCTTGCATTACAACTATGATTTGCAGAGCTCAGTCTTTAAGGCATCATTCTGTGAGCCACACTATAATAAGTTTCTTTTGTGTGCACCTTTATTGGACTGCACTGCTGTCAATCATCCCACCCCTACAAAAGCCTGCCCATCTGCAGCAGTGCCTGGAAACGGTGCACCAGGAGTTCATCATCTTCAACAGGGAGAAGTAAGTGAGTGTCCTTGGGGCACGACGGGAGGCTTGTGGGGGGAGGGAAGGGGTTCTTACAGAACACCACACAGCACGGGACTGTCAATCAAGAGAAAGCCCAAATACACAGTCGCTTAATGAGCTCCAGCACTCATGAATAATACAAGTCAGCATCAGGGGGAAGACCCCTAATTGGCTGGGGAGATAATAAGGCAGGGCATGTGTGGCTGTATTTGACTTTGGAAAGGTGGCATGCAGGGAAGCCTCATTAATCCAGGAAAACATGAGGGAGGAGACTAGATGGCACATCGTGTTATAACCGAGGGCCAGAATTAAAGAATTACTCACCAAGCTCCCCCCAGGTGCCCCTCATCAGCAGAGGGCACTGGATGGCATGCGATACCAGCTGCGTGCACTCAGCTCCACGTCCAGCCGCTGTCTTTCAAAGGAAGGACATAAAAGGAGACCCCAGGAATGGCAGGGGGCTATGCAGATAAAGGAGGTCCCGGATCAGCCAGATGGATCCCTAAAGTAGTCATTCATTTACTGCTGGCCTCCACACTATACATGCTCGGGACCACGGCCAATCTATCAGGAGGTGGGGGCATTTTCTAAAGAGCAAAGTCAGAAATAGAGTTTTTTTCTGGAGGGGAGGGTGGCTGTCTAAGCATGCATCTCAGGGCCCAGGTATGGCGCTGTGATCTCTGCTGGGTATCTTCTGAAGGAAATACCATCAGAGTGGAGCAAAGATGGAAACCATCGTCTTGTGGCAGACGTTTTGGTCCGTGGAATCTCATCATAATCATTTTTCAGACCTAGATTAGTTCAGTTTTAAGAGTGCGTGATCAACCTGTAAGGTGTTTTTGTGACTTTATAATAAGAAATACACTTTCTACTATGCTACATCAGCTGTCCATATCGCAGAGGACATACGCTGGCTTGGTTTCATTTGGTTGGGATCAGACGACCTGGTTCTCCTATCACTCAACATCAACATCTGCTGTTGGCTCTGGACCCAGAAGCTGTTAGGTCACTCAAGGACACCCAGGGCCTGTAAATTGGAACAAATCAAGTAACTGGGACCTTATGAATTGGGAGGGGGGGGTGTAATGCGTTGGAAGGAAGGCCTGCGTTGGAGGTAAGTGGGCGTTATATTCCTCCAACAGTGTTGAGGTTTGATCATGAGGCCGAGCAATACAGTAAGAATCTGTGTGGGTGATGGTGTTACTAACCTACTGAGCAAGTCGTCCAAACATATTCACCGTGGATAATTAGGAAGGATATTCAGCATCAAATTAAATGATTGGATTAGCATGACGGTAAAAAGTAACGGTGTTAACTCCGCTTTCGTAGCTGCTCCGTAACGATCCCCCTCTGAATTGCAATGTCACGCACAACTGATTTTAATAAGATTTATTTTTGGCAGTAAAGCCAATTATAGACCCCATGAATCACAAGCTGACATTAAGCATTTGCTTTTTAAAGGTACAGAATACATCCAATGCTAACGTGTTGCTAACTGAACATGCTGTGGCTTCACTGTCTTAGCAAGGCTGACGTTCTGAGCCAAGTCTGCAGTGACCCAGACCGCCTCTCTTCCCCAGGTTACGGCAGCAAGCGTCCACCGACCACCCAGCCAGTACACCCCACCTGGAGCCCTCACCACAGGCCCAGAGGAAGACGCAAGATGGACACAACAACAACATGCTCCCGGCTTCAGAGGAGACCGGCGTGTATGGAAGCTAGGCTGGAGATGAGGATGGGGGGCTTCAGAGCATGGGGACAAGCTGCCAACCATGACTCCCTGTGTTTTACTTCTCTGCATGTGTTATTATTACTCTTTTGGTCGGTACGGCAACGAAAAATGGCGCATGGCTACACGGAGCCTCCAGCGCGGACTGTGAAATCACCTGGCTGCTCACTGCCTGACGCCCAAAAAAAAGACAAATAAGAAAAAGAAAAAGGAAACAAAGGAGTTTGGCTCCTTAAGCATTGTCTTCAGTCGGCTGCTGCTTTGCCTTACAAGTGTGTCCCTTTGGATACCCAAGGGCCTATGTGTGTGTGTGTGTGTGTGTGTGTGTGTGTGTGAGAGAGAGAGAACCTTCACCTGCCTCCCTCTCTCCTGCATCACTGTGTGCCATAAACTGACTGGAGAAACTCTGGAATGAAAGTCATCCCTCATCAGTACCTGACGTAACATCACAACAAGCTTGACAGGTGTTTTAATCCAGAGTGACACCGACAGGCCGACTTTGGCGAGCCTTTTAAATGGGACGACCGAAGCTACCCTCTTGAGATGTAAGCCTACAACCGTCTGGTGCCATTCTTTAATTGACCAGTGCAGATCCCACTGTGCCCAGTGTCTTAAAACAAGTACCCAGTGCAGAGATGCAGACAGCGATTATAAGAAGTAGTAACAAGTATAGCATCTCTCATCTCCAGTGGGAACACTCTGAGCCATTGAGGCATAAAAGCAGTATTATTTTTGTTCATCTTCAAAACCCTGTAGCATTTATATATATATGAGGGTTTGCACTTTTCATTTATTTAAAATGCCTTATTTATTTTCACAGGTTGAGCACCGCATTCTCTAATTTTACCTGAAAGCAGTCCCAGGATCAATGGAATCCAATAAAACCACATATTCAGCTGCAGGTCGATTTTAATGAAAACCTCTGTATCTTAGGGATTTCTATAATGTTTTAGAAAGTTTGCAGTATAATAAACAGAATCAGAAGACATATTGTCTGACAGGGAAAACTCACATTCTAAGGATCCTCTAATATATACTGGATTTTTTAAACAGCAGTTTCTGTTCATTTTTATAACAGAGGTCTGACCAAAACAGCAGCCTCCATTAACTAGTAGATCTCTCCTTTTACCATATTTAGACCAGTAGAGTTGCCTGTGTCTGAACAGGCTGTGGAGAGGTTGCATTTTAATAATGGAGGAGCTTCACTGTGTTCTGTGCCTGACCACTCTTACCTCTCTCGAGGCACCTGGGGCAAAGCAAACCTGATGGCCCTTAATATTTTAGTTTCCATTAGTCTGCTTAGATGTCTGTTTATTGTCGCTCTTGTTGTTGTGCCATATTCCCAGTGCAGCATTAAGACGCCGGTTTTCTTCCACCTGACTGAATATCCTGAGACAAGGTGCATTAACGAGGGGAGGGCTCCTTTCTGATGACATCAGCGCCACACTCTGCAGTGTGCGACATCAGCGCCAATGCTCTGCAATGCGAGCCTTAAAGGTCACTAAATTCCTTTGTCTCACGTCATAGTTGGGTTGACGTCTTCTGCTCCAGTGGTGGTTTTGCTAAAGGGCAGCTTACTCAAGCGACGCAAGGACAACATCACTGTGTATGTTGGCACAGGGAGAGAGGTGGCTGTCATTGTAGATGAAGGAATGGCCAGCTTGCCAAAAAGGGCAAGGAAAGGAGCAGGGCTCAGGTTGGCTGGGAACTAGCCTTGAGTTAGGGTCTTCCTGGTCTCTGGGACTGTTTTAGTGTACCTCCATGAAGCTAACGACAGGCCACCTTTAATTTTAAGGAACTGGGTTCCTTTAAATCTGAGCTAGATAAGATTTTAACAACTCTGAGCTATTAGTTAGGTTCTCCCCAAACGAGCTTGATGAGCCGAATGGCCTCCTCTCGTTTGTAAATTTCTTATGTTCTTATAGTTACAGAAGAGATGTTAAGCTGGTCATAATTTCTACAGAGCATAACCAGGATAATGATTGGTGCTACTGATTAGCCTGTTATGTGGCCGCCTTGCCCCATTGTCGTTTCCTCCAGCCCCCACTATAACACTTACAGGATTACAGCCTTGCCAAAAGCAGTCTTTCACATTTGCCAAAGGACTCTTTGGAACAAAAATGATTAAGATGCACAGGAAATGAAACTGGTGCTCTTTAATCCTTCAGTAGCAATGTAGCATGACTGGGGAACATGTCCATCAGGAGTACCACATTCAGACACTGGTGTTGCTACTCATTATAGAGGCAGATTTGGAGTGTTCTGCGCGAGCATTTAGACCAAGCCAGAATACATTCAGTATCCTGAATCCTAATAAAAGGATGTCCTGCTGATCACCTCTTTCCATCTTGTTCCCTGTTATTACCTGGATGTGCAAAGGCACAGATGAGATGATGATGATGGTTGAAGAGCAGGCAACTTGAATACTCACGTAGCCCAGGAGATGGAGTGGTTAATGGATAAAAGGGAAAGCTAGACCACAGTATGCAGATAAGCAGTTGCTCTGTTGTCTTGTCGTTGCTATGACTCAGCTGCCTGGTTCCCGGGGTGGGTGAGGGGGGGACACCCCCCAATATAGAGGACGCACTCTAACTGAGAACACAAATATCTCAGCACACTTCCTGTGATTCAGCTAGAAGTACCAGCTCATCCAAGCAGAGTCTGCATATCTGGTGAACCAGGATACTGGGGGGAGCAAACAACACTTAATGGGTCTTCAGGAGTTCTTATTGTTCACACTAATCAAGGCTATTTTAGGCCTGTTTAAGAGGGAAGCCTTTCTCAGAAATCACACAGCAGCTGCCCATCTCCATTTGAACGTAAAGCAAGCTTTTTGTGTGCTCATGTTCCTTCTGCTTGAGGACTAAACATGGCCTTTCTGTGTGGCGTGTCGAATGACTCATATATCTGTTCATTTCATGGCAAAGAGCTGCTTTGCTTTTGTGCTTGTGTTCGACACGTTTATGTGTAGTTATGCTTCACTGTTTAAATGTTTCTACAGTATTATAATGATTTACATTGCTGGCTGTTTACCAAGCACAATAACATGCAAAACTAGGTGATGTTTTTCCAAAAAACTATAAAAATAAATAAAGGTCATGCCTCAAATTTTTAAAAGTGTGTCTTTCGAATACTTGTGTCACTCTTTTGGTTGAGTATGTCACTGTGACCGTACACAGATTTTACTTACCTATAAAGAATACATTTAATAACCTGCACTGTCACACTAAGTGGAGAATGGACAAACCTTGTCATCTGTTTTATCCATTAGAAACCAAATGGATGTTGCATTTTGCAGTATGAAATTATCAAAGGACACGCCTTGATTTAAATGTTCCAGCCAGAAGTGATATGGAATAACAATTTCTTATGACTGAATGCTCGTCAGACTTGGTTTTGCTTGAACAAAAGGTTTTATTCCCACACGGAACCCGACTGATATGTGCTGTGAAATGTCAAAGTATTTATTAACTTAGGGTTTATGATGTTCCCCTTGGTCTCCTATTGACATTTCTCCTTCTATCATCACTTCTTTCTGGAAGAACCGGGTCTGAAAAAGCAGAACATGAAATTAATCAACATCCCCTTTGTTGAAACCCCGGAGAAAGCAGATCTGCGTCATGGCCGGGGTTTGGACATTGAACACTAAGAAGGTGATAGACAAGGGAAAATTGTAGCCTCGTTAGTGATGACTGCTTCTGTACTGACATGCCAGTTCAACATCAATCACACACACAAACACACGTTAGCAGGCTACTCTTTGCATTGAACCAGATATGGACACTGCCCTGGATGCAGAGTGAGGTAGGCATGTTCCAACCAGCTGTCAGTACCTTTCTGTCTCACTCCAGGGCTCAGATGTTCAGTCTTTTACTCATGGGCTCTCCAAAGTGTCAAGCGAGCCACATTATTTTGAACGCTAATTGTCTTTCCCTGACCCGCTGTATAAGTTCTGTGACTGAGGTCTCACTAATAATAGTGATAAATTGAAGGCTTCATTACTTGGAATGGTCAAATGGGGGCTATACTGTGCTATTTATAATCAGAACTAAGTACTGACAAGGGATGGTAATGGAGAGGTTCACCTCAATGCCTCACAGGCACCACATTAATTAGGAATTCAGCACAAATCAGTGCATTATGGGATTTCATCTGCATATTAGCGAAAGAGTCCTTCAGATTTACAGTACATTTAATATGTAATGAATTATGTATGCCATTCCAAATGCTGTTTGCATAAAAGTTGCTTTCTGTAAACATGTATCTCCAAAAGATACTTCTTTGAATAAATTAGTCCATTCGGGTAGCAAAACTTCAACACCAATCTGATGTCTAAGGGATGAAAAATGATTGCTCTGTCAGAGTTAAACAGCGGTGGTGAGGCAGGGTAGCAGACGGTGCAGCAGCTAGAGAAACAGAAAATGGCAAGTCTTGGGTTATTCATTTACATGCAAAATGTACTTTTCCTTAGATGCTTCAGTAGAAATGGAACAGTAAAAAGATGTACCCCAACAACATGTTCATATGGAATGTCAGTCGACTTTGTGGCCCAGAACCACAAGCTGTTAGCAAGTGACATCCCATGGTCACCTGAAACAGGCCATAGGATCTGACAACTGTCAAACTACAAAGCCAGCTAGCATTTGTCATCCAGCCAAGCCTTGCTTCTCTTCCAAACCTTCTTACTTGGTCTCTCGTATAAGAGGTAACACATTTTAAAACACCAACCCATTCAAAACCTGAAATGGTAAAAAAAAAAACACTCTGATCAAACTGAGTGGGATATGGATGGTGCTGTGATACTGCAGTCTCTATGAGGCCTTGATAAATGATTTATTGTTACACCCCATGGGCCTTGGAACCAGGGGTGGGTGGGGGGGGGGGCACCTGGAAATTTTGGTACATGATTAAGAATGCAGTGATGGGAAATCAAACTATACATAGCAAACAAAACAAGTTGATCTTGAAGTGAGAGGCAGATGGTCATATCTGAGATTTTCAAATGCAAAAGGCAAGTGGACATTCTCTCACCCCACCACACCCCACCCCAAAAGTGGACACCTGCCCCCCTCCCAAGTGGAGATCCCCCAGCCCTCTTCAGATGAATCCATGTTGCACCCTATCAGACACCAGAACACAGCTAGGACACTGTTACCTTGTACTGAAAAACAATGAATATTGTCTACCACAGTTAGTACAATAAAAGATTACTGAGAATATCGTACGGAGGAAATATTTCAGCTTTATCTACTGTAACATTATACTGTGTTGAAGCAAGGGTCAATCGAGCCTGGAGCTGAAGAAGGATGTAAATGAAACCACATTAGCCACCAGTAGGGAAAAGACACAGTGTTGGAGGAGGTTGGACATTCTTAACAGGGAGGTAAACTGACAAACAACCAAGGACAACCGAGCCTCATGCGCTGATTTGGTTGTTACCACAAACCAGATGTAACATTACAAGCTGGAAACCACTCATGAGTATGTTTTTTTTTGTTTTTGAGAGGAGGGTGATGAGGGCAAGCCATCCTGTTTCAACAGAGAGAGAGACACAACAACAGTTGGTTGCCATTCTCCGTTCATTCCTCTGTGTCTCCACGGAGACGATGAGTCATTCCTGGATCTGCACTGAAGCATCTCCTTTAGCCAAATGAAGCAGCACAGCATAGCAATGATCGATGGACACGCTCAGCCAAACATGCTGGTGTTCCAAACTGCAATGTTTCTTTTCTCCACGTGAAGCACGGGGCAAACAATGACCACTGGTCCAGAAAATGCATTACAAAATAGAACTAGCTAGTTTTTAATCTTTTAGCACAGATAGGTAATAAATAATGTGCTTTTACCAAAGTCTAACCACAAATTACAGACACTCCTGCCATATATAAGTGTTGCGTGTGAGCTACGCACATACTGGAGTGCCAGGAAAAGAAGACTCCAATCTAAGCATTACTCACATTATTTCATCAGCGTTGGAATAAGCTGCTGTGTCTGACTAAAGTGACTAAAGTTGAATGAGTGCTTAAATGTGTTTAAATACATATTCAATAAGTAACTCAATGTTAAATTGCATTAATACACGAACAGGCTAAACTAAATCTTTACCTTAAATGCATTTGTTTATGTCACATTATCATTTCATGTTAGTTACAGATGTTACATCCATACCTGTCGACTCATTTCAACATAATGGCGTTTTCAATTGAGTAGCTTCATACCACACTAATGGATCATTTATCCTGAATTCAATGTATTGTAGCAATACAATGGGAGGTGCAAGTTCAACAGCTGTGCACACAGCTTTGTGGTAGAATGGGGGGCAGTGAACGTGGGTGAGACATAGGAGTTCCACTGAAGAAAAGCTAACCACGAGGGGCTGGATGATGCTTCCAGATGGCAAGAGTGTTTCCCAGCAAGCACACTGGGTAAGCCAGCAGACCCCCGCCACAATGCTAAAGAGCAGAGGCTGCGTTCTAATAACTTTTTAGCATTAACCCCTTCCCCACATGAGCCCATAGTGGGAGCTAGAGAGAAAGATAGAGTGCATGTGGGGTAGCCAGTGAGCAGGACAGCATCTCCAGACCACAAAATCCAGGCTTTAGTTTAACTACATATCGGGCTTGCCTCATTCTAGCCACCAAATGACAAGGGACATTAAACTGGTACTGTCACCACCAGATACTGTCCAGCAGCACATGGCTAAATTACCGGCTATAGTGGGACTATAGATGTTTACCACGCAAGTACAAGCTAGGACAGGATGGCAGGATAAGGGGCTGCCACCCTACAACACTTCCTTCCTGAGGTGGCACCAGAGGCTTGGCTGGCTTGGCCGGGTTTATGGGCTATATCTGGATTGTGTTGGAACCCACTGCCAGGTTTTAGTAGACGCGGTTCCACAGTCTTTCCGGAATCCTTCCCAATTCCATCGACCAAAAAAAACAGCTGGATGGAATGCCACAGAGCAGCATATTGTCATTCATCATTGTCAAGGGCAAGTGCACCAAGATGCGGAGATGGAAGCCACTCTGGTTGACAATTACTGGAGTCAGCATTGACCACCAGTTCTGGCTGGCCCACTTAGAAGACCTCTGCACCATCAGCCTGGACCTGCTGACCACACGAAGGAGCATCTGCTCAGGTCCATGCTTCACCTGGGTACGGCAACTGTGGTTGTTTTACAGTGCCAGTGATGAGGGGATACGGTGGGCTAGTACCCCACCATTTCCAGCACTGCCAGCTGAGGGTCCCACTACACCATTACAGCCAATGCTGACTGCTCCAGCGACAGCAGAGACCCAGCAGTCCATCAAAGGTCTGTATGAGAAGAACTGCAAAGGCTTGGGGCCAAGTCAGAGACACCAGATGCAGAGCCTACTGGAAGTTTGTTGACATCTTCACTACGAGGGATGAGGACTGTACTTGCACTAATCTGGACCAGCATGATGCTGACACCAGGGCCACCTGTCGGGTCTGCCTCTGTCCCTACCATCTGCCTCTCACCAAGAGAGCTGCTCCGTAGCAGAAGATCAAGGAGATGGCAGAGGCTGGTGTTATCAAATGGTCCAGGAGTTCCTGAATGCTGCCAGCTTTCCTAGTCAGAAGAGAGGACAGCAGCTAGCATGTTTGGTTGGACTATCGACGGCTCAATACTGTCACCAAGAAAGAATTATACCCACCATCCTGCATTGATGACACCCTCGATGACATTGCAGGGTGCCACTAGTTCAACTTCTTAGACATACACAGCAGCAACTGACAGGTGGGACTCGCTCTGTATGCCACCCTCTCCATCAGCCAGCGGCTCTGGCAGTTCACAGTGGTGCCATTTGGGGATTGTAATGCCCCTGCAACATTTGAATACCGCGTGGACTGGGTCCAGGCAGATGGACCACGCCTCCCTCAACTGGCTCCCCAACTTCAAGGACCCAGAGGGCCAGGTGGCTCAGTGGCTAGTGGTCCTTCAAGACTATGCCTTTGAGATCCTACCCTGAGCTGGCCAGTTTCATGTCAATGCTGATGCTCTGTTGTGACACTCCTGCGTAACATCAGCATGCCAGCACTGTCAGTGTGATGAAGAGCAGGAGCCGTCCACTGGGGTGGTGACAGCCCTGCGGACTACTCAGCACCATGGTGGCAATCCCCTGCATGGTGGGCATGCCTGTGGTATACCAAGTTCAACACCCCAGGACGACATCACCATGGAGTCCCTCGAGTCTGATAAATTATGCAGAGCCCGAAGTCAGGGTTCATTCCTAGGTGGGGGTAGATGAGATCCCAGACCCTTTCCCACCACTGTTCAGGGAAATTGATAAGGCCCTGACCAAAGTGCACACACCACGGCTGAACAGCTCTTTAAATTAAATGCCACAAGTAGTGCCATGAAACAAATAAGCGAACTGATAATACAGCGTCCAAGTCCTAATTCTACAAATCAGTGAACAGTCACACTCAGATAAATTATGTACACAGAGTTTGTAGGGAATTAACAAGGCACCATCTCCTCTCACCTGTGCTTTTTTCCATGAAAACCAGGCACTTCATCTCCTACCTGCTTAGGGCCTGTAGCCTATCCCAGGCAGCATATGGCATGAGGCTGGGCTACACCCTAGACTGGACGGGGCTACGATGTAACATTTTAACTCTGTGAAGAGGGACCTCTTTTGACATTCGCTAATTGCATTTAATTTGCACCAACTGCTCGATAAAACAAATCGTGCAAGTGTGGAGCAGTGGGCACGGTGGTTATGGGTGGACAGTACACACCCGGTGACACAATGCCTCTTTGCAACGCATTTTATATGCTGAATGCAGCTCACAGCTATGATGAGTGGCAGTATGACTAATGGAAGTTTAGTCAATGACCCATAAAAAACTGGGTCCGAACAAAATGATTAGAATGAATTGACTGTTTAACCTTTTTCTTTTAAAAAAAATCCACTTCATCTCCTGCTATGGTTTCATTCATAACAATATCTTACACTGTTTATTTCACTCACTTAATACTAGAAATACCCCCTGGACACATTTTTTTCCTAAACATAAAAAGGCAGAATACAGTGGAATATCTAACAGAAATGTTTCAGGTGAGACACCTTTCTGATAGTACAGCTCGCAGGAGGCCTTTGAACTGCTACCTGCATGTTATACTCCACTTCCTATATAGTAGGAGCCATGTAGCAACAATCTCAAGTTATATTCCAGGTTTATTTCAAGTTTAGTCACATTCATAAACATATACTGCACATGTTTGTAGTGCTTCTTGGATAATGCTTGAAAACAAAGGAAAAATATTATAAAAAGATAATAAATAAGATTAAAATAATTTAAAATGTCATTAAAAATAAAACAGTAAAATAAGATAAAATAAAAACTAATGATATCGGTAACTGTAAAATGAAGTATAAGGTGCATAGAATAAAGTGGCCTGTTAGCTATAGGATACGGACGGTCCTCCTGGACGTTAGCAGAAAGAAGAGACTGGTGTGGGTGCACCTTCTTCTGTGGGTGACCTGAAGGTTAAGGAGCACCTACTCCTAAGCCAGGTGATGATGTCCCCCGGTTAGGACACTCTTGGGATTACAGGTGTAGAATGCTTTGAGTATCTTCAGAAAATGAAGAATATTCACTGGAGGGAAGTAGCCCAGTTCACAGAGAATACAATCCCCCCCCCTGATTCCCAAATTTGACATTTGTGGTTTCGGTTATTCACAAAGTGGCCATGAACAACTAAACGGGAATATTTATGGAGTTTGCAGAAAGTCACAGAAACTTGCAGCTGACACATAAGCCAAAAATATATAAATTATTTCGATCACATTAAATAATCATGGGTAAATATTAGTGTTTTTAAAATATTTGTTAGTGTAAGTGCCTAATATATCTTTAATATTAGAAAATATTTTTGGTAACAAAAAAAAATTGTTGGATCTATGCATCTTCATCCGGGTAGGCTGTGCATCTTTGTCTCAGCAGTCAGCCTCACTCATGTGTTAGCTGTCTCACCTTTCTTGCAGTAATTTTAAACTTTTCAGTGCTGTTAGTATTGCATTTTTAATACTGCACTAATTAGTTCTGTACTGTAATAGTACATGCATTGTCTTGCAGAAGTTTTCTGGTCCTTTGTCGCTTTCTGGTCCTCTGTCTGTTGGCAAAATTTTCCATATGGATTTTTTAAAATCTATTTCTGAAATCAGAATCCTCAAATTGAAGGTTTTTTTCTGATACTTATTGTTAAATAATTAAAGAAAAGTCTTACACACACTGATTGGCCAAGTATTCAGACCTTCCTTCCAGCTGCCTTATTGGATAAACGTCAGCCAATAATGGACTGGACGATGCAGAATTTGATGTTAATATCAGTATCGCATGTTATGCACATGCAATTGTCACATTGCAAGGGTCATAACAATCAACTAGGTTGAGACAATAAGTTATGCTAAAATATTTTGGTAACACTTTACGTAAAGCACCCATGTATAATGCATTATTGATACCTTCATAATGCATTATAGTGGCTTATGGTGACCATTATAATGCATTATGAAGTTATCCACAGTACATTATAGATGAGAGCTTCATAGATATTCATAAAGCACATTGACTATAATGTTTTATACCTTTTTATAAATAGTTACAGCAGTGTTTATAATACTATATGAATGTATTATAATGCATTATGATGACTGCTTTAAGTGTTAACAATATGTTTACTGTCATAGGAAGCAAAACTTAGGCCGTTTTGCATTTTTGATCATTCCTTTACAAGATTATCTAGTACATATATATATATATAAAAAATCACTCTATGTATGAGCTCCTCAAGCCAGTCATAATATTTTTTGTCCTTGCTGTCAGACTCACTCAAAACATTATGGCACAATTGTGAGAAATTTAACAAAAATGAGTAAGGAGAAAAGTTAAGAAATACTCAACATCAAAAGACATTCATCTTCTGCTGTGTGGAAATATTCTATAGAGATGATATTGAGCAAAACCAAGTCATTTGTCAGTACTGCTATGTGTCTGTTGGCACCACCATCTTATCTGACGGACTTTGTTGGTAGATAATGACATTCTATTTGGCTTTGACTGTTGTTTATATTGGGTCATTTTCAGCTCATTTTTCATTTTTGAAGTATCAATATTTATTGCAAAAATTTCAGATGTTTTCCAGCTCTAGACTGGACTGAGTACCCATGTTTTTAGAGCGCTTCTCTACAGGAGGGACTCCCATACAGCTACTGGTGCCAATCACCACCCCAAATATGAGGCCTGTGAGGTTGACTGAGGCTTCCAAAAAAACAGGAGATACTGTTCCACTCTGCAGTATATTTGTGTTTAACACAAAGTAGAATTTAACATAGCACCGGATGGATTTTTGCAAACAGAAACAATTCTCTTTTCATAATCCAACCAAAAGTGGGTGCCTGACACCTTTAAACCAGCAAAGTGATAAGAATACCCACTGTCTACATACAAGTTAATTCTGTCAATTTTCTCTATTTCTTTAAGCAGTGGAGTATTCTTCATTTATTAGAAACATATTTTTCTTTAATTTGATCACGATTTGAGCAATGCACTGGAGGGAGTTTTGCAAGCCTTGGATTGCCTGCCAGAAGAACATGGAACAGACTAAGCTGATTAGACCCTGGTGATGTGATTCATGACACCAGAACTTTGCTTCCAGGCTAAGCAGGTCCTGGGAACTCAGCAATGGCATAGAAGTTATTATTTTCCAATCCTGTCCTATTCAACCTGGCTGACTGGAGGACAGAGATTTCCTTACATATTAATGAGTGCACTATTCATTTATTAAACACTCTGGCCAAAACATTAAAAATATTTATTGCATTATATTTGTTGTATTATATATTTAGCTTTGATGCAGCTAATTTTAGGCTTATAATGGAATAATATAGATTTGGCAAACGATTTCTTGCGTGTTCGTGAGAGTCAGAAAGTGTATCATAGAGCTGGCAACTCTATGTGTGTGATTGTGCCTGTAGTAGGTCAGTGCCCTATCCTGGGTTATTCCCTACCTTTTGCTTCCATAGCTACCATAGCTTCCATGATAGCCTCCGGCCCCCCTGATACCCAGCATAGGACAAGGGAGTATAGAAAATGCTTAGATAATTTCGTTATACATATTCTCAACTGCCTAATTCTTTGTTGGTAGAGCAGGCTGTTTGCATTAACAAGCAAGTATATATAACTATAGGTGAATCAACTTATAAACCCAAATCTTCCTATATATGGATTCAAGCTTCAAGAGATTTATTCGTCACGTACATAGTTGTACACATGCAACATGTAGTGAAATGTAACCCTGGTCACTCCAAGCAGCTGTGCATGATAAGAGAATAATATAATATATAAAAACAACAATATAAAGTAAAAAATGTATGAAATATATTCAGCTGTACATAATTTACACATAAGTGATAAGGTAAAAGGAATTGTGCTGTACAATATAAGCGCAATGTGCAAGAGACCTGAGGAATGTACCGACAATTTAGACAGTATGAACTGAATGTAAATAGTACTCATGGTATTATGGGCACTCGGACACAGTGTGCACAGAGTGATGTCAGCGTTTCAGTGACTGAAGAGTCACTGTAGAGTCCGGTGAAAGACCTAGGGGCACTGAGACTTGTCCTGGTTTAGGAGCTTTATGACCTGGGGAAAAAAGCTCCTCTTTGACCTTTCAGTTCTGGTCATAAGGCTGCGGAACTGTTTACCTGAATTCATAACCAGAGTCATTGGGGTGGGATGGGTCCTTGAAGATTTTTGTTGCTCTGGTCCTACAGATGCTGGTGTAAATGTCTTGTAGGAGCTCTAATTTTGGTACAAGTTTTACTTTAAATGCATGTTGTTTACCAGAGGTGGAAAGGTCAGGTTCAGAGAGTAAAAATCCAGACCAAGATTTTGTTTCAACCAACCAGTTGAGTAGTCAGTGAATGTGACTTTTAATGCTCAAACGATTAGTTGAAACAAAATCTTGGTCTGGATTTGTACTTTCTGTTCCTGAACTTTCCATTGCTATTGCTTACCACTGTTTTAATTACTGTAACATTATTATTTAATTTATTAACATTTGATTGTCCCAAACCTAAATCAAGTATTAAGTTTCATAAGCTAATGTTTACTATAAAACTGTATTTTAAAAGAAATATTTCCTTCAATTTATCATGACATTGTGTCAAAATTCACTGCACCTGCCTTCTTAATAATGCTAGTCTATTACCAGTTGACATAAATATTTAAATATGTTCCACCTTACAACTGTCAAAGGTCCTATTCAAATCTGTCATTCTGTACAGCATCCACTACTCCATGTTTACACAGCCACAAAAATGTATTTAATAAACAACTTAAACCCTTGAATGCTAAAGATGAATTTTAGCTAGCTCAAAAAAAAAAAATCGATTGAGATTCGTTGGTAAGGAGAGACTATTATCGTGTAAAGCAAGGTTCTGTACTTCAGGTTAAATGTTGATATAAGACAGCATGGCTTTATGCAAACAAAATGTGTTGAATATTGTAAAATTTCTTTTGGTGCACATCTTGGCATAATTCAATTAAAATCTTTACTAGATAATATCAACCTGTATGTCAGGCTCATTCCATGCCTTATCTGTCATTTCTCCATTTGGCCAAGGTGGCATCCAGTCCCTTTTAATGTGTTTCCTTAGGTTTTAGCACCCTTCTCTGTTCCTACTGGTCCCCTGCATGGCTAATTGGGCTAAGCGTGTAGCTGAGACCCTGCATCACTTATCAAAGGGGGAAAAAGGTAACAATACCAAACAAATAAACAAACAAACAAATAGACTGTTTGTGGCCCCTCCAGGGTTCCATAGCTATGACAGTTAGTTTGAAATTGCCAGCTGCTAAGTAAGGCAAAGAAATGTAAATGTATATAGCAGCCATTGGTATATTAATTTAGCTTTATCGACCTCTTGATATTCAGTTGCATTTTGGGTAAAACCTGATTTATTTACAAAATAAGCTATTAAAACCGGACTTGCGTACCATCTCATTTAGGCAGGTAAGTAAATCATTTTCTGTTCTTCAGCCTGAAATACTTGGATGCACTTATATTGTTTATGTTAAGTAACGCTCATTAGAATAAAGATTCTAATTACATATTTGTTACATGATTATTGAAATTGAAGTTTTAGGTCCACAAGAAGGACGCATTTAGGTAAAAACATATTTATTGAGTTTCATATTTACAGTTGATCTAACTAGTACTTCTATAAATTGTACATGTCGGAGAGTCTGGGATGAGTATGGATTAGATGGGTGGAGCAGGTGGCAGGGCTGTCTGGGGAATACAATGCTGCTGTTCCGAGAGTCCCCCTTATTTTGGATACATGATGAAGGGATATTGTGAAAAAACTTCAATCCAGAATATTAACAATAGAATAATTTGTTTTTGGCAAATTTTTGTTAAAGATGGCTATCATACCATATGTTTTCTGAAGAAAGTCCAGCGTAATGAAACAAAGAGGAAAGGGTTTTTGGTGCAGTGGCTGTGTCTGCTTCTGCACATGTCCAGCATTCATGGTTTGAATCCCATCTCTGCTCTCTGTGTGAAATTTGCAAGTCTCTTGGGGTCTCTAATGTGACCACAGTGTGTGGCCATGGCTGCATTGTGCAATAGGCAATTAGACACTCCGTTTATAGCTGGGACTGCAAATGTCCTGTCATATCAAAAAAATGACAACCTACAAGTGCAATGAGGAAAGAATCCTAACGTGAAGAGATACAAAGGCCTAGCAGGGAGCGGCTTGCAGATATAAAAAAATTCTTGTTCTCCTTTTAATGGTCGGGAGCTCCCACCAGGAACAAGTGAATTGCTCACCTCTGCGAGTTCAATTGTCCATGTGGGGCTCCTTTCTGTGAGCCCAGCGTGTGCTCGACCGACAGCACATTCCTGACTGTGGCCTGCATCAGCACTGGAAGCCACGTGCCAGTGGTGATGGGGAAGACCCATGGCTGCTAAACAAGGCACAGTGATAGAAGAAACGTGGAAAAAGATTCTCACACCTGAATATTCTGGTGTCAAACGGGGACAATGGGATCTGAGCATAAAGGACTTCCTTATCCATCCAAGCAAACATGTCATTCTTTCAGATCTCACTATGTCATTATTCTATTTCAGGGAGGCAGGAAAATGTATTATTATTCCTACTTCACTTCTTGATGCCTCAAACAACTAAAACTGTTCTTGATTTGACATCACAAATAAGATGCAATGACCATCCACTAATCAGTATTTATTTAGTATAATATTTACTGATTAGTATGCGTGATTGTATGCCACGAAAGCAATATACAAAATACTACATTTATGCTGTGAACTGCTCATATTAGGATAAACTAGTAAAGGGCTTCAGGTTTGTATAACTTACTGGATAACTGTAATCTTTATGAGGGGAGATATACTGATGAGTCTGATAGGTGACTTGAAAGGACTTAAATAGTACTGAAATACAGATTTTCAATGGGAGGATAATATAAGATCTTTTGGGGAGGAGATATGTACATTTTTGTTAATTGAGAAGAACTGTATGGTTGTACACACCTGGTTCCATGGAGTCATACCCTGGATGCGCCAAAGAATGATTAACTCACTCGAACTGGGCTCCCAATTCTAGGGCCAGCATCCAACACAGTCTGCAGATCTTTCTGCTGCACTCACATCTTAATCAACTAATCACCAGCTTTAGTAGCTGTGTTTGAGCAGGGAAATCTGCAGTATTGGATTCTGACCCTCCAGGCCCGGAATTGGGGAACCCAGGCATAGAATATAGATTCAGTTGGATATATTCAACATAGTCAGTCACAACCACATAACTCCAAACAAAGTGCTGAGAGGAGCAGACTGTGTGCATTAACAAGCAGGAATAGCTGATAAACTGCACGCCAAGTAGATTTCACTAAAATAGGAATTCAGGCATTGAGAATAAATACTCAAAGAAATTCTACATCTAGGAAAGCTAGAACTGCAACAAATAGATTACTGTTACTACTCTAAAACTTTATTATTTAATGGGGTAACACTTTATTTAGATAGCCTTCCTACAAAGGGTTAACAGAGTATTTGTAACATCTGAAAAACTTTTAAGATTGAGTTGAGATTCAAAAATTCAGCTGTTTTGCTGTTTAGCAGAATACACAGCATACACAGCATATGTAACGATTCATGAACATACTGTACAGTTCTATTAGAATAATTAAATTCATTTTGAGTACTCACTCAACCAATGTTATGTGCATTGCTGAATCGCAACTAATAAGTTGTTGAAATGTTACAAATAATCTGTGTACCCTCTGTAGGTGGACTATCCAAATAAAATTTACCTGCACTAAAATAAACAGTAAAAAAAACAATATTAAAGCACAATATTACAACTGTAATTCCAGAAAGACAACTAACTTAAGACAACTAACTAAAGACAGCAAACTTATGCATAAAAATGTATAAAAGGTACATGAATAATACATGTTGTAAAGAGACTAAAATTAAGAGAAATAAAAATAGATGTACAAAAGAGAAACATTCCACGAGATTAGCATTCGAAGTGGAGACATGCATACATGCAGATGTGAATAATACTGATTGCTAAGTATAGAGCAGAGGCTTTTAAACAGGATTGTCTGGCCAGTGGTGTTCAGCGGCTTCAGAACCAATCCGGTCTGGTCAGCTACGTCACGCATCTTCCTGCGGAGCTACAGCTCCCTTCTTGAAGTTGAGGTAATTTCTTTTTTTCCTTCGTCCTTTCTTCGTTGCTGTGCCTGCCAAATCAGTCACCTCAGGCTGCAGTTTGAAGACAAACACCTTTCCCTCTGTGTCAGAGGGATTCCAGCTCTGGGTGGCTTGTGTGCTCACACTAACATCCATATCCTGGCCAGAAGCTTGTCTCACATCCGCAATCTCACGCTCCGATGTCGCGGCTGGGTCAGGATGCTGCACTGATGGTCTGCCTGACACCTCTAGGGGTTTTTCCTCAACCAAAATTTGATGGGTGCTTCCGCAACTCTCGGCTCGTGGAGGAGAGAAGAGCTTCTCCAGAAGGCTTTGTCTCTTCTTCAGGATCCTAAACATTCAACAAAAATGCAGATAACTTTATAGCAGGAAAAGGCATAAGCAAACAAAACACAACAAATAACAGATTTTACGGCGGGTGTACAATGCGGACCAGTTGAGAGAAGAACACAGGATACAGTGATGAGTTTTGAAAGGAGCATTTGTTATTTTGAGTGTCTTTCAACCCCTTTGATTTTAGGCTTAATACATGAGGCTTAGTACATGAGTTAGTCATATATGCTTCATGGTCTTATCAGGTCATTATGTGCTACACAGATATGTCATAATTTGATGTTTAAATGTTGACACAGTCTTCATATCATCCTTCTTATGAGGAAAAACTATTCGCGCCTATTGACAATTCTCAATTTTTAGTGTCATCTAATATAAAAATTTGCAGGCACTACAAATATAATCTTATAAATGTTGAGATTAAAGTCTCTATGATGTGGGAATGCAGATGTATCATTGTTGACCTTTCTATGGCTTAATACTATGAAGGAATACATGGTTGGTGCCAGGTGGAAATGAATATGTTTGATTTTGCATCCATTTGATAACTTGCTGGAATTATCCGATAGACAGCAATGCATGGTTTTACATATTTATTTATTACTTTATAACATCTGAAAGGAAGTGAAACACAAAAGTATTGTTTAGTTTGATCCACTGAATAAACACAGACATACCAGATGGTTATAGAGTCTAATGCTGAATTTTTATCACTATTGTTTTTCTGCCTATATACACAATGATTGGTAAAGCGAAATTTGAGAATGACACTTTTAGTCAGTGTTTTACCCTCAAACAACAAACCAATGCAGCACATCATTATGTTTACATGTAGGAAGTGTTCCAATGATACAATGGGCGCATTTTATTTCAACTGTTTTGATGGAGTTGACATCAAACATACATATGCAAAGTTTTGTGAATAAATATTGTGAAAATATCAAGTAATTGTCTTCCTAATAAAGGATGCTGTGTTTTGTTATTTCTAGTAGAACTCCAGCCCATTTCTGAGTGTTTTTCTATCCATTTATTTATAGGCATATAATAAATTAATTCTTAAATAAATATTTTGCTAACACTGCAGCCCATATCCATAAAGCCTAATAACTGTTTATATAATTCATTGTAACATTCATAAAGTATTATAGACACAACTATAGATATTTATAAATAGGCATAACACATTATAGCCATGTTTCTCAGGCATTATGAATGCTACTGGAATACTGGAATAATAATATATCTACTCTGGAATATTTTAGCACACAATGCTGTAACTTGGACAATCGAATCGAGTAGGTTTCTCTTGATTGCAAAGATACGTGATTCATGTCTGTGCAGTATACCTACCCAAAGTTATGAGCCTGAGGTTAATGGGTGTGTGTGTATGAATATTACGCCGTTGAGATAAATATTGAGACTTTTGATGAGTGGTCTTGAAATAAAACCTTGAGTCCTCTATGTCCGAGACTTAGACAAGACCGAGTCAAAATAAAGTCGATTGCAAGACGAGACCATGACTGCAAAAAAGTGGTCTTGAGTACCATAACACTAGTGTATAGTAACACATTATTTAGCCACAAAAGCTGAAACTATTGGTTTTGAAGATGTATCATGTCTGTCTTTAGTGTACTGACATTCCCTTTGTGTTGGAATTCTATTTACTAATGTCAGAACTTGATTTGCTCTTAGCCTCTCTTGACTGTGTCTTAATAAATTAAACGACAGCCATGTGTCTGCCTGGTCCCAAATCAGTTTATGAGAGGTGTAATGCACTGTCTGCTCCTCGTTTCAATCTCCTGTTGTACTGTATCATACCTGATGTCATAATTTTTGATAAATTTTTATGATTGTAATGGCTAGGAAGACACAGCTAACGATTGAACGAATCGAAATTTTGAGTTAAGAAGGGTTCTCTCATCACCAAATAGTCAGAAAGTTAAATGTTCCTCAACATCGAGTGACCTACTGTTTACAGAAGAAAGGGTGACCAGAAACAGTCTGGAACAAGGAAAGTGACATCAAAGGCTGAAGATCAACACTTAGTTGTGACGTGCAAAAGAAATTGGAAGATGACTGTAATAGTCTGAGGGCTGTGATTAATGTGAACCGAGGGAAACCAGTATCTCTTAATACAGTCAAGCAAAGACTCAGAATAGCTGGACAGCATGCTCGATTTGCTGCCTGAAAACCTTCATGGTGTTAACAAGAAAAAGAGGCTAATATAGGCTAAACAGCACAAACACTGGAGTATTCAGGACGGGGAGCAAAGTCCATCGATGGGACGAGTTGGACCAATAAGTTTAAAATGAGCATGTTGCAACTGTTTGCATGCTTGAAATGGTTATTTACAAAAATTGCTGGGTAGGAGGCTGTGAATCTGTGCTGCTGTGCTAAAGGCAAGGGGTCATAATTTAGATGAAACTCATGCTTAGGCACTCACATTCATTAAATTGCACTTACAATGCACAGTAAATTCAAAACCAGTCAGTTACATTTGTTTTAAGTATTTCTAATATTTTCTTGTAATAAAACTTAGAGAAATAAAAGATGTGTGTCATTTATTTTTAAAAAATCAGAGGGTGGGCCCAAACTGGTCTATAGTGTGTGTGTGTGTATTATATATAGTGAAATGCTTTTCCTTAACTTTATACCTCGGTGTTTTAGAAACAACCCCTTAAAATCTTTGGTCCCTCAGTGTTGCACGACAGCTACATTTCGGGGACCCAAATGCATATTAGGTTTCTTTATCACCTCAGGGAAGGAAGTGCAGGAAAAGCGTTCCAAAGGTGATACGTGGTGATTGATATCGTTTGGAACGATTGTATGGAATGTGGTAGCCAGTATACCTCTCTCTCTCTTTGCCCTGTGGAGGTGTTAGGGTATTCTGACGGATGATGTCGTCCTTCAGTCTACTCAAGAGAGCTACTCTTGTTCCATCAGCCCACCTGTTAAACAGGAAATGAATAGTAACAGAAAATGAGCTGGGGGGAGGGGGGGTGCGGCAAAGGATCAGAGACCTTATGAATATTCATGAGCAGCAGTATCGGAGTGTTCAGTTCACCCCAGAAGATAATCTTGATTTTTTTTCTCCATTGGCAGAGAAAACTGTATTACTGAAGCCCTGAACCGCATTTGATGAATTTTTTTTCGGAGACAATAAGTCGTTATTTCGACATAATAAGTCATTAGAACGAGATATCTCGTTATTTCGACATAAGTGGTTATAACGAGATAGTAAGTCGTTATTTCGACATAGTATGTCGTTAGAACGAGATATCTCGTTATTTCGACATAAGTCGTTAGAACGAGATATCTCGTTATTTCGATATGTCGTTATAACGAGATATCTCGTTATTTCGACATAGTAAGTCGTTAGAACGAGATAGTAAGTCATTATAATGAGATTTCATTATTTCTACATAATAAGTCGTTATTTCGACATAACTCATTATGTTAATCTTTGCTCCAATATTAAAGAATGCATTAAGCTGACGCGCTGTTAACATCAGTAGCTTACTTGGTACAGTAATGACCCATGTATTTATGGGAATTTTACATAATTTGTGCTTTCATTCCAAGTTCACTCTTACTGATGTTAACTAATTTATGTAGACCATTAATATGTTACATATCATTCTTATCG
>JAODKC010000016.1:19169253-19183035 GCA_026777985.1 Mormyrops attenuatus | reverse complement strand
CACTGCTACCCAATAATGAATTATTCCTATGTTATGAAAATAATCAATCAAATTACCAAGTCTTTCTGCAGAAGAAGTAATTTTTTTTTTCCATCTCAGTGACAGACCCAGGAATATGCAAACTCTGCTTAATAAATTGCCACCATGCTGGTAAACATGGTGTTGGATCAGGACCTCGTGTGAATGATTAATGTTGTCAACTGACCAAATCGGCGACCCGCTGGACTGTATGAAACACCATGGATACGCATGATGGCATCTCCCTGTGACCATACACCCATCCAATTACAGGCTACGGTTTAATTACTGCCCTTGAGGCCGCTGCTCCATTACTCACCAAAGACACACGCGAACGACACAGGCAGAAGTGAACGAAGAAGTATCCGCTTCACACCTGATAACGGCGCTGAAATTATGAGATATAGGTACATGCTACGTCATCCGAAAGTCACACTCTCCAGTGTGTACTGTAACAGCTCTCCGCTCAAACTCACTATTAATCCATTCAAAACTGACAATGTGAACGACCATAAGAAGCTAACAGGAGCGCTGAGGAAGCTGAGGCTGTGCAGCATCACTCTTAGCACAACTCTTGGATGTTGGTGTGCTAATTAATTCCAATCTGTGCTCCCAGAATCCATCATGTCTGACCAATAGGACTGTGGCGACTAACCCTGGAAGATGTCTTGCCGCAGAATGACTGCTGCTCATGCTGTACTTCTTGTCGGTGGGCTTTTACTGGACTTAAGCCCGTTTCACTACCACTCACACATACCCAGTGACACAGAAAATACAATGGGGAGTAAGCAGGGAACCACAGCATGCTAAACCAAGAAACAGCTTCCGATCCCTTCCCCACTACACACACACAGACACACACTGGAGAATGTCTTCTAATTTCTAATAAGAACAATTTTCACTCAAGATATTTTTAAGATGATACAACGGTCAAGTTATTTTGCCCTACTAAATCTGGTTTAGATAACTTGCTCACCCTGGCAATACCGGCGGCTGCCAGGTTATGAATGCCTGTCTTATGGACAACTCGTACTTATGAATATACTGCCATATAGCCTATTATACAAAAATTTAGATTAAATATGCAAATATTAAATCGTTTGATATAATGAATGCACACACTACTTTGTCATGCTTGTAAAAACATTGCGAAGCTTCAGCGGTTCGTCGTTTCGAGGTACAGTACAGTGCCGTATGTAGTTTTGTACTTTTATTACCGTATTATTACGATTAATTATTATTATTATGATGCACTGTATTATTATTTTTCCGACTTACCTACAAATTTGACTTAAAGACAGAATTAGGATCGCATTCATAACCTGGCGACTGCCTGTATATCAGAATTTGCCCCCACAGAGACAAGCACACCTGCAAGCAGAGAGAAACCTCACAAAGTTTTCTGAAGAAAGGGGCTGTCTGCCACTATCCTCAGAATTCCTTGAAAAAACAGCTTCAGTACCAAGGCGAGGTGGAGGCGTTCATGGCTCAAAGACCTCAGCTGTGCTGCCCACTCCTCCAGTCTGGAGAAGCCAAATCCACTTTTGCTCCACAGCCCAAATGGCTGCAAGCACAAGCCCCCACCCAGCTCTGTGTGCCTCTGCAGGAACTACTGATGTTTACCTGGTCCAGGTATGTGTAGATGCCCTTCAGCTCCAACTGCTCCTTAAGATCTTCGATCACCTGGCTTCTTTCATTCTCATCACGCAACCTGGATGGTGGTGTGAACGGGGAGAGAGAGAAGTAAACACCAGGTAGTATTTTCTAGATAGGAAAAAATCATAATGCTGTAAGTTTATGCTGGCCTTCCCAGGCGGTCCATTTCATTATGCCACTGTCTAATGAACACCCTGAAACCTGCTCGTTAACACTGTTCCCATTGCTGACAGTGAATTCTCTTAAGGATTACTTACCCCACCAATCAGCTTTCGGCAAAGTTGTGCGTCAAGCCATCTAATTGAGTTAGCCGGATCAAATAAGCATTCACATGTGCTGAGGGGTAAACACACATCTATTTCCAGAGCTATGTCTTCTTTATCTTGTACATCCCGCAGCTGTATAATTTGTTCTCCATGTCTTGCTAATTTAAATAGTCATCACATCTATTTCATCCTTGGAAGACTCTCAAATGACCTTATTTATGATTCTCCTATTTGAAGCAGACATTTCGCTAACACCACCATGTTTTTTATTTGGGAGTGACGTACAGAGTCTCCATACAAACCTCTGTAAGTCAGCTTCACCACGTGTAACAGCGAAGAGTCTTGTTCTTCTCGGTCTCCACTGACTTACTGCCCTGCCTGTACCTCTGCCCCCCCCACCCCTGCTGGTACCACCAGGGCCTTTGTTGTTCTCCTGACTCTCTAATAGGCTCCAGCTGTTGGCTTTCTGCCTGGGTGGGAGCTGTGCCAAGCGGAGAGGCAGGAACAGGACAGGCTGACGAGGAAGATACAAACCTAATGGATGGTGACATTTCAGGTGGGATGGTGATAATTTAAGCAAACATGGGAGTGATGCCAAAGAGCAAAAGGGGTAAGAACCAGCAGAGCATCCCAGCAGCTGTCTTTCCAAGATCCTTTGAACCCCATTATCTGTAGTGCCACCTTCAGGCAGATTAGCACAGAAAGCTCAAACAAACATACCTCTCTGTGAGTGCTCTGGTGACCTGCTCGCACTTGCGCAGCGCCTCCTGGAGGCCCACGGAAATCCTGCAGTCTTCTTCCACGTGGAACATCCCATTCTCTCCCACCTTGTCCAGAATGTCATCAGACACTGGGTGGCCTGTCGCTAAGGCCTCCCATTCTGTCCTCTCCCTCTGCAACAGGAGGTCTGCCTCTTCAAGGCCCTGGAGGCAGAGGGTGACAGAAGGCAGGTCAGAAAAGATGCTGTCTCTCCACCCAAGCACAGTGTAGGGAGTCACTGGTCATTTGCTCCAAATAATACAGTCTTTATTGGTATTTGTAACTGTACATTAATTATAAGCAAAGATTTGCTTTCTAAATATCTACATGTAAAGCATAACTACACAGGTGAGCAGACTGAGCAAGGTATTACACACAATGTCTTCAATTAAAACGCAATTCATTCAGGAAAACTCACAAACACAAACACACAAAGATGCCCTACTCGTTTCCTTGAAGACAAGATCAAAATTTTATGACATACCTCAGTTAAAGGAGACGTCCCTTCTAGTGTTTTACTAACCTAGACATCTATAATCTGAATATCTTAATGAAGCTAAATTCTGAACAGCAACAAATGTATTATAAATAATAAAATGTCAATTTACATAGTGAGTGTGTGTGTGTGTGTGTGTGTGTGTACACACATACACACATTTTTAAAATCTGAATTAAACACATGTGTAGTGATGTTGATGCCTCTCACCTGCCGGTGGCTGTGAATACTCTGGGCCACTTCAGGTGCTCCCAGGGCCCCAGCGGGACGCATCTCCTCCACCAGGCGGCCCTGCAGCTTCAGTATGGCCTCATATGTCTCCAAAGCCCTTGTCCTTTTCTCTGCCCGCTGGAAGTGGATGACAGCTGCTTGCACTGCCAGGTCCTCCTCCTGGACCTGCAACTCCTCCTCCCGCTCCAGACGCATCTCCTCCAGCACCTGGAGGTCGGAAAGAGGGGAACAATAACTGCAATCATATGGGGAGTTTGACTCATTTAGTGTGAACGCCTTTAATTTGGACGTGTGACCCATAAGGCTTGGAGGGCCTAGCACTCTGGAATCTACTTCAGTCCAACATAACCCTTTCATGTGATGTCACAGATCAAGACCTGAAATCTCCAAAGCCAGCTTCAGCATGGCTGCAGATTTCCCTCGTGCTTGTGGTTGGAGGAGCATTAGGCTCTAACGAACATAATTAGCAGTCTGTTTATAGCTGTTTCCCACCCTCTTCCATGCCTGCACTGCATGTGAAATAATCCTTGGCTGATCATTTTCTTCTTTTTTGTTTTGTTTTTCTTTTTGGGGGGAAGGAACAGCCTGAAGTCTCCGGAGCATGATCAAACGTTCCTGAGGCGTTCAAGGGCATCCTGCCCAGGAAAACGGCCTGGCCAACAGGCAGTGGATAAGGGGTGTCCTGGGGATGTGCAACAGAGAGCAGGGCAGCCCCTCGTTTGCGGCCTATGCCGTTCCAGGATGGCACACAGCTGCCAGCTTGCTGGCACGGCTCAGAGAGACGACCGGCAGATTGATCGCAGCTAGATTCCCCAACCAATTCACCAGCCAGGCAGCTGAACACAGAAAATGGACTAAAGCGCCTGGACTTTTCGGTCTCACTGGCCCTTCTGCTCTCTTACTTTACAAAGTCTGCTATTTACAAGCACTTATTTCACAAGTGATTGTTTTAACAAGGAGATTTTACCTGCCATGTGAGTTCTGCACTGAATTTTGCAGAGCTCATTAAGCCAAGCTCTCTACAATCGTTTGACCTGACAAAATCTCGGTTCTGCTGGTAACATGGGACAAAAACGGGGGTGCTTCCAGTCTGCATAAACTTTTTCACCCCACATGCCAGAAACCTCTTACTCGGCAAGACCAAGCAGGAGACTGGACACCCAGTGCATTTAATCTCTTAATGGAAAATACTGTGCTATAGATGATCTGCTGATGCATCAGTGTGTCAAGATGAAAACTTTATTTGATGGATAAAAAACAGCCGTTTATTAGATCCACCATTAAATTGTAGCCACATAAGCCACTCAGAGCTGTGCAGTTTCCAGCAAAGTTCAAAGTGTTACACCATGACAAAGAGCAAGGAAACCTTACTGAGCAGTCAGAAGGAGAAAAAGGCTGAACTTTCAGATTTTAACCCCTTTCAGTGTTCTTGAATATCTGAAATGACATTATAACTTTCGTTGGACCTTTGACATTGCATAAAAAAATCTCTGGGCATAATGAAACTATCTGATTCGGAGAGATGCCGTTGAGTAGGCGGGTAACAATAACTGCAGGGGCGCAATGACCTCGGACATAAGCCGTGCGAATTCAAAGCAAGCTGGCTGCCTTTGTGCAGGACTGATTGATGGTCCAGCCGCACAGGAAGCCATTACCATTAAAAGACATAACCTTGATGCATCAACTACTAGACCGCAGACGCAAGGTACAAGGATGATACTGGAGCAGCGAGTGACTCAGACAAAGTACGACTCCACAGGCCAAGGCCCATGTGAGGCCCTCACTGGTACATAACACAGATCAGGGGTTCACGAGCACGTCATTATTACCTAGCAAATTGGGCCGACTTCATGCATCAGTATATCGTGAATTAGCTTTATTTTTTTAATAACTAGCAGCTAATGGTTTTTCTCCCTGGCAGGCGAACTGTGTTGCATGCGAATCATGTGAGATCTGCCCTCTGAATGCAGCACATGCAGCTCCTAGATACTGAGAAGCTTCTGGGCATCAGCAAAAATCAGATCTGCTGTTCTTTTCCCACTGCAAGTAGTCTAATGGTGGAGGCCATGCTTTTCATTTACACCCACTAGATTGGGGAGGATTAGTTAAAGAACCATAGAGCTCAGTAGATGTACAAGACACAGTTTCTTCCCATGGAAATAAAGATCTCTTAATCACAATAATTCAGATTGAGGCATAGAGGTAATCATTTTCCATCAAAGTCATAAACCTGGAGCGGAATGCCAACAGCCTTGGACTCTGCACTATTAGTGTATTGCTAATCATTGAAAAACCTTATTTCTCCATGTCCTTGTCTTTTCTCATCATGTTCCTCTATCACTCTCTTTCTCACTCTCCCCATTCCAGCGTAGTTTCTCCTCACCTTCTTCATGGCCGCGCCTTCCTCCTCCTCCTCCTGCTCATAGATCTGAAGTTGTGTCTCAGTCTGTTTCCTGAGTGCCAGGAGCTCTGGTGGACACGTTTCCCATCCCTCCTCCACCGGCAGACCAACAGGCTGAGTCCTTTTCTAATGTTGGGACAACATGGACACTTGGGTTAGGAGTTTCATGGTATACTACATACTACATGAAAACTGATACTACATGGTATTCTACATGAAAACTGATGGTTCATACCATGTTCATTTGCTTATCACTGGTATTGAAAAAAATGCAACCGAACAGTGAAATTCACCTGCATGTGAGCATCTCCTTCACTCCGCAACTGTCTGATAGTAATACTGGCACTGCCATGCGAAATCTCTTTCACTGTGTCACTGCCCAATCCGCCTGATTTGTACCCTGCATTTTCGAGCATGTGAACACTGCATTACATTTTCTGGCACTGCCCGATCCGCTCATACTGCCATTTTATGGTAAAACATTGTGTTTTACAGTAACAGCAAACTAGAGTAACTGGTCTTATTAATTCTGAAAAAATTTTAAGCATTGACTCTATTTCCAGTTTTTCATCAGTTGAAATTACTGCAATCCAGTGACACAGTATTTTGGTATTAATGTATATTTAACTCGATAGCGTTATGTTTTATTAGTAATTATCTACAGATCCTGTTCCTTTTGTACTCCTAATTTCTTTTGTTCAAACAGGAGATGTACAGTGGATGGATGGATGGATGGATGGATGTTTAAAGTTTCAGCTATGAAAAAGCATTTCTTTAACCAAAATGACCCTTGTTTTCATTCCTTTAAGAGTCATTGCAATCGAAAATGACAATAATTGTGGAATACTACATACCATAATACTGTGAAAACGTGATATTTCTCGAGATGGTTATCATACTGTGAAAATCTCATACCGCTGCAACCCTAACAGTGTGGGTGACAGCAAACAAATACTAAGCATGTCAGACGAGTTATGTTTCAACACAGAAACCAATGAAGGAAGGCTGATCGACAAAACAAACTCCATTACCGAGTATTGCATCTATACTTCACTAATGCAATAACAGATTCAGACAATCAGCCTTCCTACAAAAGCCAATAAACAAATAATTCAAAACATCCATGCATTTCACTGTGAGCTCAAGGACAAGAGACAGTCACAGATCTGCCTAAAGTGCTTTGGACTGCTCCAAAAATCCTTTCTGAACATGGGGAGTGCATGGCAAGCCCACTAACAGATCTAAAAATAATATATTAACAAGTATAAAAACAAGTATAAAAGATTAAAGTAAAGCTCTAAGCGACAACTGAAATTAGACATAATCATAAAATTAACACAAGAATGTGATTCTTGTTAAAATATCTTGCCTGCAGAAGGACGACTGTGGCTTCCATCTGTGTGGCTTAACGGGCCTGCCAGCAGAGCAGGTGCTACCACGCGCGAGTCTCCATGTTTACGGGAGTTCGGGATCATGGAAATAAAGGACCACAGCTCTCTCCTGAGCTATAATATTCTGGATTACAGATTACGCTATCATTTATAACATAGTGTGGCAATAATTGTGGGGTGTTTGTTAAACTATATCTTGACGTTTGCCTGTCTGGAAAAAAGATTGTTGAGGGGTGGTTCAGCATGTCTGAAATGAGCACCAACCTCCAGGAGCTGCTCTCGCCTCCACTGGGAAAGCAGGGCCTGCAGCCGGCAGCGGGAATGGGCTTGAGGCAGCACCAGGCAGTGGTCCATCTGGGACAGGCAATTCTGGAATGCCAGCTTCAATCGGAGCAACTCCTCCTCGGACAGAGTGAGCTGGGAGGCACAGAGGGTCCTGGGAAAAAACACATCACACGCTGGGAATTTGTGAAAGTATGGCTGCTTTTTTTCGGGAAACTAATCAGGCCGGCTGCGGCTGCACTCACTGGAAGTATCCCCTGGCACGCAGCCGGAGCTCCCGCTGCACATGCAGCTCCTGCTCCAGGCTGTGCTGCAGGTCATCACGGGTAGCCTGTAGGAGGCGCTGTGCTGCCTTTCCCTCACCATGCAGCCGCTCCTGGGCCTCAGCCAGGGCAGCGCCCACTGGCTCCCGCTGCGGCAGAAAGCGTGTCGACCCCGGGCCCAGCAACGCGGCGGCTGCCGCAGGCAGGATGGCCTTCACCTCCACCATGGAGCTGTGGATCGCCCGCATCGTCACCTGGGTCCGACATGGAACATATCCATTGTCTCCTTTGTTTCCCCTCACTTTATTGTACCCTTCTACCCACCTTGAATAACAGCACATGCTCTGTTTCCAGGACAAGTTTCTGAGCCTCAAAGTCAGTACAACCTCCATACCTAAGGTTTAGAGGTAAATGTTGAGCAAATGTTCCCACAGACTCCCAAAACCGCATCTCCTCCACGACTCTCTTCACGACCCTCTCCGAGACTCCCATGCGACTCCCACATGACCCCCATGTGACCGCCATGCGACTGCCATGCAACACCTTGCGGATGTCAGCGGCTGCCTCCTCGTCCAGGTTGTTGATGAGTTCGCCCAGTTCCAGGCACTGCGAGGTGAGCAGGCTGTGCCAGCGAAGCAGGTAGGGGGCCAGGTCGGCACCCTCTGCCCAGACTCGTCCCAGAGCTGACAGTTCCTTCTGCTTGCGCTTGTGCTCTTGCAGCTGGGGGGGGGGGGTTATAGAGCAGGACAGACATGGTACACTCAATATGACCAAGTCAACCATTCCTCTCAAATAAAAGCTCTAGTTATTAATATGGACATAAAATACTAATCCAAATATTAAAAACTGAATACAGTATTTGCCTAAGAGAGTTAAGGTGTTTACTAACAGTTGATACAAAATAATAAATATCTATTTCAGCTATGTGCATAACAAAAGATATATTTTCATCTTAGCTTCCTGCAGAAAGTCCATCATAATGGTTTCTTTCAGAAAAGTGAGAAATTGTCTAGTTACGAACACCGGATGTCATTTCTCTTTAAAGACAAAACAGATGAAGTTCACAAATATATACTGTAAAAAAAAAATCAAACATAAAAATTCTGCAGCCGACTTTCTAAGTGGGAGCAGAGGCTGGAACTAAATTTCCCATGCCGAGTATGTAGGATGGATGTACAGAGGCTGGGGGGCGGTTTCCCTTACGGAGAGGGACGTGGTTAACATCCACATTGAGAGGGAGAGTCAGATTACTGCAGTTTGTCAAACTGATTAGTTTTGCTGGGCCATAATTTCCTGCATTACGTATAATTTGTCGAGTTCTGCTTATTTTCACCCTCGATAAACCAGACCCTGCACCATGTCTGGACTGAGAGCTGTGTAATTTAATCATTTGACCACAACAGCCCCTCCCAAGTTCGTCCTGCGTGTGCTGTGTTGATCTCATCCCTGCCCTCCGTGCCGTAATCTTGTCTTTCCCTGCTCAGTCGTTATTTCACACAGTTCATTCAGACCCGAGTGCTTCTCACAGATCATGTTTCATTTTAACAGCTACATGCAGCTGAACTTATCAGTGATCAGCAAACTTTAAACAGGCCGAAGCTATGTGTGGTTGGATCAAAGGACCATGTAGCATATTACTCATGTTAGATATTACATTCGACACTCAGGGTCTCATCCCAGTCAGGGAACGCCTGCTGCATTTGACGCCTGACAAATGAATTTGGCCTAATGAGCGCAAAGAAACCTGAGCCTTTAGTTCCTTTTTAATTAAGCTAATTTATGATCAAGGTGATCAAGACCTTGATTGCCTGATTTTAGGATGGAGCAAAGATACTGAAGTTTCGCTGGAGTAACAATGAGGTCTAAGGGTGAAGTAAAAGTGGAAAACAAGGTGTTCCTTTTTTCTAAAACAGACGACGCCCCACATGTTCTTTCTGGGCACTCAAAGCAACAATCAGTGTTCAATGCAGAGCTTTCACTGGGTTCATCTGGGTTCATTTTGCAATCACAACAGCATTTGGGACAGAAGCAGTTATGGCGACGAATACCAAAGGCTTTAAAAGAGCACCTAAATGTGAAATGGGCAGCACATTTCATTATTCATTCAACCAAAAAAAGGAAGTATGAGCAATTAGGGTTGGGAGGGGGTAAGCCTCCACTGACATCTACACAGCTTGACTGTATCTCTGGATTTGGCCATGCACACCCATGGCTCTTTCTCAGAACCCCTCCTTTTGGTAATTGCCCCATCATTTAAATACCTTTCAGGACAAGGTACATTTTAAGATTGAGGCAGTCTGAGTAAAGATCTCATGGAAATGCTGCATTTTCTAAGGAATCCAGCAGCATCCATTGTAAATATTATCAAGTTGAGAATGAATGTGACACCCCTCCCCCAAATTAAAAGGAAGGTAGGGAATGGACTTACATGCAGATTAAATCCCAAATGTTTTTATTGTTTCACAAACAAAGTAGACTTGTTCAGAACAAGATCCTACTGTAATTTGTTTTTGATGCATCCGTGCGGAAACCAAAAATCTGGTATTATAAACTTACGCATCTAACAGTGCACATTTATATTGCTCATAATTCATTCAGCTCGGGAGGGAGACATAAATCAGGATCGATTCCATCAGGTCGTGACCGTAGACAAAACGACTGTCTGGTGCAGCGTGGGGGGGGCTGCAGTGCAGTGTAACCTCTGTAGCCACATTTAGCTACAGGTGACTGTGCTGCCAGATGATGCAATATATTTTATTTCATGTATTCCTTATGGTGGCTCCATGGTCAGGGGCTACATTCCCAGCCCTGCTCTGTGTGTGGAGTTTGCAGGTTCTGCCTGTGTAGGTGTCCTATAGTCCAAATAGATGCAGTTAGGCTAAGTGGTGTATCTACATTGCCTTTAGTGTGTGATTGTGTGTGCGATTGGGGGCGATTGTAAGCATTTTGTGTTTATTTGTATGGAGGTAATAGAGGTGTGGGGTCTTACTAACCTCCTTGCCCACCCTGCTTCACCCCCCATCAGACCCTTTTCCTTACTGTATTCAGTTTCCATTGGAAAGACAGAACTGAAGGTGAAGCCCCCCCCCCCGCACCCCCCCACTACAAACATTACAGTGCCCTCCATTTTGACAAACAGCTCAGAACCCCCATCCCCCCCCATTCACCTTGACTAAATTACCGGACAAATTTACAGCCATTTGCTGTGAAAGATGATAGGACATAGAAATTAATATTAATAAAAGGTACCCTTCCTTATTCATCAGCCCCTGGTGTCTATGGCAATGGCTGTCATCAGGACACAATTCAAAATGTCCAGGTTCTGGAATCAGTTCATGACGGTTTATTCTACTCCTCACATACCTGACCCTCTGGTTCTGTAATACTAGCATTCAACATTCAAGGGGAGCCCTCACCCTGGAAACAAGTATTAAAGCTCCCCACGATCCATCGTGATTTATGTGATCACACATTTGTGGTAGAGGGGTAGCTAGCTTCGCTCTGTTTTCATTTGGAGGTCCCTGGTTCAAAAAAAGTTGAAAACCCCTGCTCTAATCCAACGCTGAGGTCCTCTGCTGCCCCCTGCTGGTGCCCCACATTCACAATGCTTGTCTTGTATAATCTATGACTCCGCTTGGTTTGTCCAATTCTTGGTTTTTCATACTTTTATTTACTAAATGACAGACATAAATGATGAAGATGCAATTAAACATTTATAACCTTCCACTGCTATATACAGAAGATTGGAGTTCGCACATACTCCAAAATGTATCTCTATCCCATTGGTTTTGAATACTACCATTGAAGATGAACCCTGTCAATTAGGCAGACATAAGAATACACCAAGTAAGCAAAAATGTCAATTTGTGATTCAATCAAACCAAGCAGAACCTACTTTGCAAGCTGAATCATCATCAACAATAAGCAGTCTAAAAATGATTACTGATCACTGTTGTGAATAAGGTCAATTGACAAACAGCCTTCTGCAACGCTATTTTCGATTTGTTCAGACAGCATCCCTTCCTCCCTGCATCCAACATCACAGAACTTGCAGCAAACGGAAGCTTCCTTTTGTTGCCGGGGGAACAAGTACAGAACAAACCAGACAGACAGACAAAAAGTTATTCAAGTAATGACAGAAAATTGGAATATATGGAGAAATGTGTGTGTGAATATGGTTTTATGCTGATTAGGAAGCCTGAACATTTTACTTCGGTGAGAGCTAAATAAAATTACATGAGGGAAATCACAGAGAATGAGTACGTTGACTTTCATAAACACATGGAATGCTATAGGAAATAATCCATCTAAAAAAAAAAAAATGAAACATTAGTAGTTCTTTCAGACTTAACTCACCAAGGCAAAAATGTCATTTTCACACTCAAACTCATCATCATGACCGTTAACAGGAATAACAATGTAAATATTGTAATAAAATACTGTAATAAAAAACAAGATGAACAGCCTAAACAATTCACAAGACATCAAAACAGTAAGAGGGATAGAACAGAAAGAAAAGAAGGAGAAGACGAGGACTGAGTGGAGATCGCTAATCGGTGACTTGCAGAGGTCACAGCAAACGTCCAGCGGTACCTTTACGACTGCTGTGTATGTTAGCAGGTCTTTCCAACAAACATTTGCGATTGATTTTTGCATGGTGGGACCACCAGACAGGTGCTTCCGGTTCTGTGGGGTTAATACAGGTTGGTGCTCCAGAGTCTTTGACTAATGACACAGCAGTAAGTTGTAGGCCCAGCGAAGCAAGCATTTCATCAAGGGTACCCCCTGCCTGCTTTCTGGTACAGGATCCAGCGTTTTCCCCCTGGAACCCATTACTCAATAAACAGTTGGAACTAGTGTTGGGCGGTATACCGGTTCATACCGAAAACCGTTTTTTATTATTGTTATGATATGAATTTTTCTTATACCGCAATACCAGTTTAAATAGCCTACACAACATTCGGAAAGTGGCTCAGTTGGAAACAGTTTAAACTAAAAATGTACCGCAAAAGATCAGAAACGGAAGACATAGCTGATGCTGGAGTTGAAAATGAGACACTGGGGTTGTAAAAAAATTCGATTCTCAGATACTAATCGATATTAAAAATTAGTATCTGATTAGATACTCATTTTCACCATTATTGATACCAATAGTGCAGTTGTCGCCTCATTCGCCACACTTCACACAGCACCACTACAGCACAGGAGCACATGCACGCACGTACACGCACACACTCGCGCAGCCCCTCCCCTCCTCTCAATAGCCGCTGAACGCATTTGCGCTGGTTAACACACACATACCGAGTTGGCCGAACATGGCATATGCCGCAGTTGAAGGCACTTCGGAAGCTGCTTTAGTAAAAAAAAAAAGAAAAACGCGAAAGTGCCATTTGGAAGTATTTTGCTGACGAATATTGAAAGGATAAGAATGTCGATAAGCCTCTATGCAGACTGTGCTACAAAGTTGTGGTGACGAAGTGAAGCAGCAAGTTAAACTTGGCAAAGCATCTTAAAGACCGACATCCCGGTCTTTATGAGAAATTTCACGAGGTCAGTAAAGCTCACGTTCCAGCAACACTGAACTATTAAACATTTATCAAAAATGTTAACTTAGCCAGCGCACACCTTAACATTAGCCATCTATAAGCAGTTAGCCAACAAACACGTTAACTGTATTTTATCATTAAGGTAGCGGATAGGCGCAATGGCTAATAATGAAATAATATAGTTAATGTGGGAACAACAAAAATGTGTCCTGTAAAATCCTGTAAAATGTGGTAAACGCCCAGTCATAGTTAAAAAAAAATACCATCGTATACCGTGAAACCGATATAACTTTGAAAAATACCGTGATAAAAATTTCTGGTCATGCTGCCCAGCTCTAGTTGGAACATGGATGGATGAGTCATTTAATTGTATGTGTGTGTGTGTGTATATATATATATATACACTCACCTAAAGGATTATTAGGAACACCATATTAATACGGTGTTTGACCCCCTTTCGCCTTCAGAACTGC